>JASGXE010017681.1:0-35076 GCA_030068105.1 Sinentomon sp. SZTP_YWyxl
CTCCGAAGTGAAAAACAAAAAACAGAGGGTCGGCATTCAAAGTTGCGCGCAGAAAATGGAAAGGGAAATACTTTTCACTGATTGAATTTCAAACATGAAATTGCCCCTGAGGAACAAACTGCTATGCAACACCAATACCGCAAATAAAGGAAATTGCATAGCACTCGAAATAGTTAGGCGCAAAACATTTCGACAGGATTGAAAAAAAATGTGCCCGAATGGACGATTTTCTCTTCAGCTTTTCACCATGTCTGCATAAGCAGTGCAAAACAGCAGCAGAATTCGTGAACTCATGCAGCAAGAATTCCACAAAAGATGTGAGCTGAGAATGCTCACAAGCATTCTACAGGGTGTTCCAAAATTAACTATACACTTTTTCTAGTCCCCCTGGGGGATCGGGGGACTGGGATAGAACGGACTGAGGCAGAAGTGGACTGAGGCAGAATTGGACTGAGGTAGAATTGGACAAAGGAGGGAGTTTTTGCTTGGAGGTGGAAGCTTACACCTGTCCAAACTTAACCTAACCTAACCTGAACAAATCAAACCCGCAGAAATGAAAAAAATCAGCCTCCAAAAATGCAAAAATTCTGCCTTAGTTCGTTCTGCCCCAGTCACCGGTCCCCCCTGGGTTTCTTTTAAAGGTGAAGGCAAGCTAACAGATGGCTGTTTGGTGTCCTCTAGATCAGAGGAGGAAGATTATGTGCCGGGTGGAAGTTCACGAGAGTGCCACGGGCTGATGCGGCAGCTTTACAGGACCATTAACATCGGTCCGCTCCGACCAGGAAAACCATTTACGATCTGCATAAGAAATTCGTGCTCACCGGCAGTGGCGGATTAAGGTGTTTGGCGCCCTGAGCTGAGGCACGGTTTGATTTTGCGCCCCGAGTGACAAAACTGCGCCGGCGGCGCAGTTCGGCTGCGAAGCAGCAGGGGGGAGGGGTTCGGGGAGGGGGTCTCCCCCTCCCCGAAGGGAGAAACTTTTTGAAAAATAGACCCGATAATGGCACTCAGAATGCCCTCAAATTCACAAATTTTCAATTTTTGAACAGTTGAATTGTTTCAGACGCGCCGAGAACCAGCGAGTGGGCCCCTCGCTGGTGGTCAGAGCGCAAGTGCTCAACAGTGAATGTTCACAATTTAAAAAAAAAATCCAACAAGCACAAGATCAAAATCACAAAACGTGAAATTCTGGAAAGGTCATTCTGATTATTCAGCCTAGGTTATGACGAGAAATGGTGTTTACATGAAATCTGACTTCATTTTCAAAAGGGCATTTTTCTGGATTTGAGTCCCGCAAAATCCTGCTAAATTTTTTGAAAACACAACTTTTCAAAAAAAAAAAAAAACGCTCAATTGAAATGGGGACAAAGCTGACACACGTTCTTGTGTCATGGTTGTCCTGTTATGGTTGTTCTTGTGTCATGGTTGTCCAATTTTGGAATACGCCTGTTCTGTGTGGAATCCCTCCAAACGACGTCAAATTCAATCCCTGGAAAATGTCCTACGTCGTGCAGCAAGGGTTATTACTGGTACCTACGACAGGTTTGCCAGTGTGACAAATCTCCTGCGGCAACTTGAGCTCCCTTCTCTGGAATCTAGACGCCGGGAGCACTCCATCAATGTTCTGTTCAGTTTCCTTGTTGGCGACATTGATTTTCCAGTTCCCAGTCATTACTGTCTCAAGGCAGTTCAACGCCGAACTGATAATGGAAAACTACACTCTTAAACACAAAGCTCAGTTTGGAACACTATATTTTTTAACATGGGCTTACATAGGAAAGTGTTCTTTTTGAGAACACTTGGTCTGTTATTGGAACACACGTGAGTGTTCCATTTCCAGCGATTTGAACACTTGAGGTGCTCCGAATCGCTCATGTGTTCCAAGAACACACTAAGTGTTCCATAAATGTTCTTAAAAGAACACTTCCCATCAAAGCACATGTTAAATCACAGTGTTCCAAACTGAACTTCGTGTTTCGATCGAGTGTATCTTCAGTTGGAGTGGCCAAAAGCAGGAAGTGGATTTGGCAGAAGTGGACAGCTCTTTGGGTGGTGCCAGGTTGTTCTGTTTGACTAGTTCTCTTCGTTTTGCTGATGGTTTCTGTTGGGATGGTGATTGTTTACCGTGAGATATTTCGTCGTGGATTGTAAGATTCCTGCTTAGAAGAGGCGCAGAAGCAGATTGCTTGGATAAAGTGGTTGTCGTGTTATGGCTCGAGTATTCTTTGTGTTCACATACGTTGAATGAATTACATCGTAGCTTCTATATCGTAGGCCTGATATGATGAATTTTTACGACTTTTTTATGACTTTTTATGATGAATTTTTATGACGATTTTTGATGAGTTTTTACAATTTAGAAGTACATCGAAACTAGCTTCTAAACTTATGATGGGCCCCATAAAATAACCCATCACTAGTTTAGAAGCTTGTTTCGATGTACTTATAAATTGTAAAAACTTACCTGTAATTTCCATAAAATAGAAAAATAGAAAATTGAAGTGAAAAAAAAAGCGAAAAAAAAAAATAAAATAAAAAAATGACAGAAAACCCAAAAATTTTAAAAAGTGAAATGCCAAAAATGTTTACAAAAAAAAAAAAAAAAAAATAAACAGATTTAAAGTATGAAACTGAAAAATTAGATAGCTCTTTTTAAAGAAGATGGAGGCCAAGGATATGTAGGATTAATCAAGTGACATATACGAGTATCTTTTTATCACAACCCCAAATGAAAAATGAATTAAAAATAAAATTTATTTGTTTAAAATTGGTTGAAACGTAAAATTAAAAGGCAGGTAAAATTAAAAAGTAATTGAAAATCAAAAGTATGTAATCAAAATTGAAAAGTAAGCCAAAAAATTAAAAGTTAACCAAAATTAAATGTGTTAAAGTAATTGAGCAGCACAAAATTAAAGAGAGATGAATATGAAAAGTTCCCTGATTGTTAGAACCCGGATTTTTTTAGAACACGGATTGTTCCCGGATTTTTGTTAGAACCCGGATTGTTAGAACCCGGATTGTTAAAAAGTTCCCGGATTGTTAGAACCAGGAGTCATTCTCTTCTGTGATGACGATCACTGTCGAAAAGACGATGTGTTGGCACACAGTCTTTTTTTGTCAAAAACGGGCAAATCCATCATCCGCAATCTTCTGACCTTTCAGAGATGCACTTCTTTCACTACCCCAGACTCAAAACCCCCTACACAGGTCCAACAGTTTCATTCCGGCGAAATAAATGCTGCAAAAATGGGCACGGAGCCTGCTGATTGGTGTGAGGGAAGTTATCGTGAGCCTCCCTGTTTGTTGCAAAATGTGCACGCCCAACGACGAATGGTATGTTGGATTCAAATTCAGTCTCACACCAGCCACTGACCTCATTTCTTTCTTTCCAGAAATAAAGTTCAGAACTTTTTGAACCGCCCTCGAAAGGGGAATCCAAAATTGACTGATTTTCTTTGTCTTTTATTTTTATTGTGTGATTGTCAAAACATTGCTGACTCAGATCTGCTTTCAGAATTGGGCCATATGTCACTCACCGTTTGTTCAGACTGTGACCAAGCGTGGAGAGAGATATTCACAAGCAAAGTGAAAATGACGATTCACTTGCTGTACGAGGTCCGTTTGGAAAAAACCTGGAATTGATCTCCCACTGGCGCACCACACACATTGCTATGAACTTGGTCCATCATGCAGTTCCATCCTTTGTCTCTTTGCTTATAAAATTGCATTAAATTCACAGCTTGCCGTTTCTTTCCCACTGGTATTCGAATTCGGTCCCATTTTGACACTGGCCATTAAGTATCAATTTTTTGAAGGAGTAACAAAGAGTGGTGGTGAAATGTTTCCACTGCTCAAGGGATGAAGCCTCTGAGATTCATCAGTAAGAGGCTGCTCCAAGTTTGTGGAGACTTCTCTTTTTCCAGCAGCACCATCAACCGGCGGCCGGTGAATTTAAAGCAGGGTGCACCATGTGGAGTGGTCCAGATGTCCAAAAAACATGCACCACTCCCAACAAACATTGCACGGGAGGAAGAAGAAGTTTTGACAGACTGAAGATTGACGGTGCAGGAGATAGCCGAGTCCTTGGAGACAACGAAATGGGGTGTGCATCGAATTCTGAGCCAGGACTTGAAAATTGTGAAGGTCAAATTTCGATGGTCTGCTTGTCGCAGCGAAAACAGCATCATTTTAGAATTGGTGGTCCGCTGCTGCTGTTTTGGCTGCGCCACTGGTCCGGACTCCTCCGCATGGCACCGTGGAAAGAGAAGAGTCTCCAAAACTTGTAACAGCCTGTTGTCGATGAATCTCAAACGGCTTCATCCCTTTCGCAGTGAAACTTTTCACCACCACTCTTTGTTACTCCTTCGAAAAATTCACATGGCTAGTGTCAAAATAAGACCGAATTCAAATGCTAGCAGAAAAGAAACAGCTGGCCGGAAATTCATGCAATTTCGTATGCAAAGACCTAAAGGATGGAACTGTGTGATAGACCAAGTTTATAGCAATATGTCCAGCGGTGCGCCTGTGGGAGAACAATTCCGGATTTTTTCCAAACGCACCTCGTATCTGAGAGTTTTATGACAAGGTGAAATATGGCACCTAGAATGAAAAATATGTTCTTTCAAGTGACACGAGTCCGACTTAAATTTCCTTTGCCTAAAGGGGGGGCACACATCCCGCTTGATAGTTTCTTTAACCCATTGTAACCTTTTTGCATTCTGACCGATTTTGATACAATCTTGCATATGTTTTGGGACCAATATGAGCCTGTACCATGCAAAATTTTGCCAGCCTAATCCAAGTAGTTTTTCCGCCACAACAGTTTTAGGATTAGCAAAAAGCAGACACCTTTTCTCCAAAACTAAAAGACATAGAGAGTTCAAATTTGACACAGAAGTACAAAATACATCCAAAATTAACAAGACAGAGCCGGAATTTCCCTAGTCTTCATTGTGGCCATCCAGAAGTGTTTTCCACTTCCCGCTTTGAAAAGCGGTACAAATTTGCGCTGCTGAGCAATAAATAGTTGTAACATTAAAATAAGGCAAAATATTGAAATTCCGGCTCCGTCATGGGACTCGGGACAGTTTTTTACATAAGTGCTCCAATTTTTCACTCTCCAGCATTTCATTTGGCTGTGATAAGGCATTTTAAATGTTGCCGCTTGCACAAAAAAAAAACACTGCTGCAAATCGATGTCAAAGTTTGAGGTAAAGTTGAGGGAAATTGCGAAAAAGCATTGGACAGATTTGCATCGCTTGCTGAAATTTGCTCTTGTGAAGCCATTTCCCAACGGATTTTACTAATTTGTGGACCAAAATATTCAGAAAACATCACTGCCTCTGGGGGAATATCATTTGAAAAAATGAGAAATTTTCTTTTCTTCACCTTTACAAGGTGTGCCCCCTTAACATTGTTTGACCCTAATTACAGAAACGACCTGCCTCTCACTCATCGTGATCATATCTTTGCATGCCGAACACCTTCATGGAGCAAAAATTTTGAAATTCTAGTTTTTCGCTTGAAATTTCATCAAATTTTGACCCTGTCTAGTTGGTGTTCAAGCAAATAAATTGAATGCAATGCCTTCAAAGTTTCGCTAAGCTCTTTCTTTGAAATCGTCATGTGAGAACCAGATGATCTAGATGAGTGAAATTCTGCATGCACGCTGTTGCACTGATCTGCCACCAAAAAATTTGCTCAATCCGTAAGATTGAATGTCGATTTCGGCATTTTGGGTAGCCCCCTCTTAACCGGGCAGAAACATTAAAATGTTACAAAGTTCAAACCCAAACTGGTTGGAAACGCCCTCATCTGGGATGGTGGCAATGCAAAAAAAATTTTGTTTTTGGTCCCATATTGTAACCTGATGCATCTTCTACATGATGCATCAATGGGTTTTTTGAAATTCCAGCCACAAAAACAAGAACTCTGGCAAAAAGTGGAAACACACAAATTAAAACTTAAAATTTTAGACTTTTGTTTGTCAAAGACGTTATCAATGATGTGGTGGGCTTCAATGAAGACAACTTTTCGGACACCGCCCAGGGACTCTCTGCCACGTATGAGGGCGAAGAGTCGCCGGGTGATCATGATGTCTAAAGTCGAAAAATGAACCGATCGGCTGGAAAGTTGGGTTGGCGTTGACATTGAAATTACCTTTTTCAAACAAAAATTTCAAAAGTGTAAACGTTTGTGTGCATTCAAAATATGCATTCTGGCCAAAAAGTTAATTGAAATTTTGTCATCGTTGAAATCAATAAAACTGTTTGCGTCAAATGATCTTGGTGTTAGCGGATGGCGACATGCCACGCAATGGGGTACAAAACTCGGAGATCTTACTTTGCCTGAAGGCACACATATTGACGACAAAGGAAACAAACTGAATGTTCATCAATGTTCTTAACCGACATTCTACGAGAACAAATTATTGCTTCCATGCAAACTCAGTGCTAAAATGGACACTGTGCTTTGTTTCCAAATTTGACAGATGTAATTTACTGCAAGTTGCTCCCTGCAGGACTTACGGCAGCATGTTTCAAAGGAATGAAACCAACTAAACTGGCGATTGCGTAACACGAAATGGCAGTTGTAGAAGCACATCAGCTCGGACAACCGGATCTGGTGGTTTGGAAAAACAGCACGTGGATGTACAGAAAGTTCCTCATTCAAAAATACAAGTCTTGAGGAATGGTTGCTGGAAAATTTGGTTTGAAAGTGGAGAGCGTTTCCGCCCAGTTGAGGTCAGCTAGCCCCTTCATTCCCGCCAGATGTGTCTAGCTACTTACTCCCTAACTGGTTAAGGGTTAAATAAATATGCAGCCAAGGAAAGCAAGCCACTTGTATTTATAAAAAATGGGATGAAAGACTTTAGAAATAACTAAAAACACTCCCAGTGCTAAAGCTGTGCAAGTTCAGCCCAGAGATCAGTCATGTTCAGCAGAGAATCGTCATCTTTTGCAGAAGAGGCATGGGTCAGGCTGACTGATTGATCCAAGCACCTTTCTGATAAGAATTCGTCACTGTTCTGTTGAACGGATGTTGCTGTGGATTGTCCACTGTCATCACCATCTTCTTCTTGGGCACGATTCACAGTTTTCAAAGCCTGTTTAGCATCTCTCCTGCTGCTTCGCCCCTTTTTCAAATTGACAGCATCCTCATAGGGTGGTGAGATGGGCAACTGGGTTGGTGGATGGTATTCGTACTTGTACTCGCTGTCATCATTCAGCTGCAAATGGTATGCCCGATAAACAGAATAAAAATGGGAGACTAAACCATGGCTTGGCACAATGTTTTCATCCGACATCCCAAAGCAGGCTCCAGTACTATTTTTTAGAACAAACAGAAATAGAAAGCATATGAATAAAATCATATGAATACGAAATCACAGATTGTGAAAAAGATTAAAACAAAGCAAAAAGGTTCTAACCATCGACAAAAAGAAAATAAATTTTGTTCAAGTATTTTCATTTAGAAGCTTTTCCCATTGATTTAACAAGTATGTTATCTGCTTGTGGTGCCCAAGCTTCAAGAACACCCATTTCTGCCATCCTGTTGATGGTATTCGGAGATAGGCAGCACGGTTTGCGACTGGCAGATATGCATCTCTCGATAGTGTTTCGGAAATGCTTCACCAATTGACCAATTCATTAGCCAATCGCAGGAAAGTTGCATGGCTAGCTAGCATAATAATGGCCCTAAACAAAGTTGTGGGTGGTCCGACAACTGTAAGGAATTCCTGTTTCCTCCAACCCACTTCAAAGGCATGACCACGATTCAAAACATCCCCGCCACTACCATGTGTATTCATGCCATTATTGCACCACCCCACCCATTCCCACCTCCTCTACTGTTTCGCTATTCTTTCGCACCTTGCAGCTGACCTCCTGCCACTGCAGCTTCTCTCGCAATGCCTCATATTTCCTTACATGCCCTGTGATAAGCCCAATGGAATGGTGGAAGCAGGCAAATCGGCTTCGCAACAGAAAGCAGCCATTGAGCAAACTCTTTCATTCCATATTGTAGGTAAGTCCACTCTTTAGCATTTATTCCCAGGCCTATTTCCATCAATAAATATTGGCCTGATTTGTGCTCTTCAGTAGTCATTTCACTTTTCAAGATCATTTCGTGCTATGGATGAAATTTCTTACGAATTCAAGAAATCACATTGGAAAAACCATATATGAAAATATATAACCTTCAGGTTGTAGGTTTTGTCCGAATCGTAGCCAGACAGATCTCCACATGCAAGAAAAGGAATGATTACACGGTTGACAAATTCGTGGTCCTTGTTGACAATGCCATCACCATCCACAGTTCCGGATCTGTTTTCGTGGACATTTCCCACTCTCGGTACATAGCCAGGTGGAGGATTGTAGTTCTCACAGACAGCAAACGCTTCTGCAAATTCAAACGATCGACTAAAAGAATTTACCTAGCGCAATGGTGTCAAAACACAGAAAGTTTTTTTTTGCTTTTCACACTTTTTGCAATATTCTGACCCCACAAAAGACTTGACTCTCATTCTTGTGCAAGTACTGAAATGGACTCTGGAAATGGACTATTCTTATGGCTACTTTGGCCAATTTTTCAAAGCACTGCAAGGTAAAACGTGAATATGAATGAATCTATGCAGCTGTAAAGTTAGTGGGTGGCTTTCAATCTCTGACTAGAATGACATATTGGCCATTCGCATGAGTGTGGATAGTTTTTATTATTTTCTTCATGGGTCAAAGTTGCTTCAGGATATTTTTCTTCACAGGCCAAAGTTGTTTCTTGGAAGTTTCAGAAGAATAGACAGCATAATCAACCACCCAAGACTGTGCGACTGGAAACTTGAAAGTAAAGTTGAGACAAAAAAAAAAAACAAAAAACTATAGAGTAGCAAATGGTAGGTAGGTTCTTAAGAAAACAAACCTATACTCGAATTCCGCGAGCTTCTTGGTTTGGCAAATGTCACTGAACGGAAGAATATTTTCAGCTGCGAATAGAGCAATCCAGCCTCTTTCCCCCGAAACACCTTTGCAACAAAAGTGCCTCCGATACGGAGCAGGAAGGTTGTTATGTTTAGAGCAGCAAATAGAAGCTGAGACTGGACGTACTCATCGAGGTCGTGCAAACCAGTCACTTAAGAAAGAAAGTAAAAATAGATGAGTGGAATGTTGGATTGAATTGCAAACTCTCAGCTTCAACATTGGGATAACTCCACCAGGGCCTTTAAAAACTGCAGTCTCAGTGCAAACGTTTCGGTGAAGATGCAATCTTGCACTCATTGATTAGCAAAAAGAAACTATGATGAAGCAAGTTTCGTTGAAGAGATATAGTTATGATAGTGCCATGCATGATAGCTTACACTTCACAGTTATGAGCAAGTTTGTTACACTTTCAGGAAGGACAAGTACCTAAAAAGCTACTCTTGAACAATTGCCATTTTCATTGGCAGCAGCAGTTAGAATGACAGCAGCTGCAATGAAATACCGAAATCAGTTTTTCTCAAAAAATACTGCATATCATCCTATCATTTACTGATATGCGCAAGTCTGCAAGCCCACAAAAGCTTTCATTGTTTCTGCCTTGGATATAAGGAAGCAAGAATTCACAAGTTCTTATCTCTCCTTGTGAATTTTAAAATGCACACCTTCATGACAATGGAACATTTTTTTGCATGGCATTTTCAAAAATTTGCATGGCATTTTCAAAAATCATGTCTTTTCATACTCGTACTCACAAGCTGTGCATCTCTGCAACTTGCAAGCACAAATTGGAAATCGTCTGGTCAGTGCGATCATTCTGTTTCAAATTCCCACTTCGCAGACGTCCGACTTTCAATGTCTTTTCCTGATCTTCCGGGTCCCTGGGAAATCGTGGCATTGATATGCAGTCAGTGCAGACACTGCCTGCCCAAGAAAATTGTAGAAATTGAGCTTTTGATCTTCAAGGGAAATTGTGCTTTTGCTTAATTGAAGCATGTGCACCACGAATGGTTTGAATCAAATTTGCCATGATGAAAGAAAATGGCCATCAAAGCCAGCAACCATCATGCCATCATCATCCTCCATCAGGAGTCGCATGGAGGAGGAATGCGGGGCAATGACGTACACCTGCTTTTTGGAAGGGGGAATGGTTTTCCCTACCGTGGTAAATCCAAAGTGGGACACCGTTCCCCTTGTTAACAGCCATCAAAACTGTTTTACGATTTCAGAGTTTTCGGAATTTAAAGTTGTTTGTCACGACTTGAAGAGCTAATCAGTGATGTGATTTTTTGGAAATGTTGGACACGTATCACTTTTGTCCGAGACTGCCTTTTGCAAAGTTAAGAAAATCTTGGCTCGGGGTGGAAAAGCATGACCTTCGGCGAATAGTTTTTGTTTGTGCTTCAGTTTATGGCTGTAAAAAAAATTACAAACACTGAAATTGTCCAATAGAGTGTGTAGGGAAGGAGGCACATGCTCCTACCTTTTTGTGCTGTCAGGGGCCCTGTCCGAGAACGTCTAAAATGACAACTGTCCTCTGATGATGCACACACTGGCGCCTCTGGTGCGCATGCCTTCCATTGCACACTAAAAACTTTGAATTGCAATGTTTTGTCGAGTTTATGGCGAAGTTTTTATCAGTTGAAATGTTTTCGGGAAAAGTATTTTGCTGACGGATTCGCTGGTAATTTTTACCCATTGGCACCTTTTGCTTAATCACTTTTTTGATGGTGCTGCAATATGCTCCATGTGAATGTGTGCAAAGCCAAACAAGTGTTGTAGGCAATGCTTGTTCACAAGATGGGGTTTTCTGAGATGTATCCAGCCTCTAGTTTATATCTGCATATGCCGATTCACAGGGAACTTTCACTCATTTGAATACAGGGTTACCTAACGCATACTCTAAGTTGTGAAGTAAATTTTTGCAGAGAAATTAAATGACTAACTTGACACTATTCAGATCTCCATATCAATTTGAGGCGTGACGTTTCGGGGATGTCGCACCCTCGTTGACAAATGACTGTGACAGGCCATCTGAGTCATTTGTCAACAAGGGTGCTATTCCCGATGACGTCACGCTTCAAATTGATATGGAGATCTGAATAGTGTCAAGTGAGTCATTTAATTTCTGTGAACATGCAATCTCCAAATTTCCATGCCTTACGAAATTTTTGCCATTTATTTCAATGCAAAAGAACTTAACTACCTCAGTCAGCGATGTAACGCTACCTTTGTGAATATTTTACACCGTAATATTGACATGCGTACTGTGAACAAATGTTTTTTTGCAATCGACAAGTCCTTCCATGATCTGCCTGAATGCTATGATTTTTCTTCTGTTTTATGTGCCCAATAAACAAGAAATTTTAGTTTGTCAAGAACATCATTTAAGTGTTACAGAGGCCAGGGGAGGGGTGCATTTTTGTGCAGGCGTCAGGATCCATAATCCGCCCTTGCAACAGCTGGGCGAAACATGAATATGAGCACAAGGGCTTTCAGTCTCTCGGTACATGCCAAAAACACAACATATGGAATGATTAGGGTTTTCTCTAATTGAATATTGAATACCAACCATCAGGGGCTCCATCACAAACAACCAGATCAACCTTTTCCCCTTCAAACTGTGAAATGACTGCTTCAGCTGTGCTGGTTTTGGTAATGTCTCCTTGTATTTGTACTACTCCTGGCAGAGGCGCCATGGCCTGCAAATCAACAGCAACTATTTTGACCTCTTTGCTTGCATCTTTACACTTATCTTCCACCCCTACACTTGCTGAAAACCTGAATAAAAAAGCCCCAATAAAAAATAAAGAATTTGAACAACAAAACTGGCCAATTCAGAGATTGCCGTGAATGGTATTTCTGCCTGTTCCATTACCAAATAAAATAAAATGAAATGTATAAGAAATTCCAGAAACAAAATAGTCAAAACGGTGCCTCCGAGAACACAAGGCTAGCTCGTAAGAAATGTGACATCACGTCTGTGGATGGCTTTCTCTCTCTCACAGTAATTCGGATTGGCGCTGCAGACAAAATCGATGCTTCACCCACAAAAACTTGAATTGCTCTTGAAATAACAATGGATTGTGATGAAACTTTTAGCACTTTAAAGCTGAAAAATGTGCGATTCTTGCCATCTATAGCAACCCAAAATTTCCCATATACAAAACCCCGAAATCATGATAGAAATGGTGAAAATAACATCCCATAAAATTTCGGGTCCCTCTTGCATGCTTCTTCGGGTCCCTCTCGCATGCTTTTATCAATTGCACGATTTTTCTACTGTTACCAAGTCGTGTTGACCTGTCAAAGAGTTTTGGGAGAAGCTTTCAGCTTTCCAAAGACATCTAACTTATCACATTGGAACATTTCTGACTGCTTTCATCAATGGAACAATGCAACATGGCTCCATTTCATGAAAATACGAAGCATCACACATACGGCAAAAACGTATTTTCATCGATTGAGCGATTATTTTTGCTGGGACCCCATCAACCTGCGGAAAAATTATTGTAGCTTTCAACTAACTTTCCAAACATCAAAATCACTGCATTTGAATGTCATAAATGGCAATTTAATCAATGAGAAAATGCAACGTGGCACCATTTTTGTATTGGGAGGACAGCACGCATGAAACAAGATGATACAAAGAATGGTGCCATGTTGCAATTTCTCATTGATACAAGTAGTCCGCTAAAGCTTCACCTAAAATTCTTCCACAGGTCAATTTGAGGTTGAAGCAAAACAATTACGCAATTTAATAATGTGTGACAAGAACAATGTTTGTCACTTTTTTGCATCAACACTTCCATTCGGAGGATGATTTCAGGAGATTTTATCAGAGGATAGTTTTGAAATGTTGCAAACGTCTGGAATTGTCCTTTTACAGCTTTCTTACAACCAAAAAGTGTCTTTAAAATCCATCCATGAGATCAAGAGAAAATTTACTCCATGTGGGCAGAACACAGCGACCCAATGTTCACTCGCATTGTATTTTTCCAGTTATCTTGTGTTTACGCACCATCCACTGTTGTGCCATCACAGCCCAAAATGGCTGAGATGAGCCTTGGCCTTGTGTTCTCGAATGTACCGGTCAAAACCAGGTTATCATAACGGTGTTTGGTCGCAAATGCTTTTTTGTCCGAATTGGCTTCAGTTTGAACATCCTTCAGTCAGAATTCATGTTTGTCTGAATGCATTGCAGCTGCAATGTCACCTTGTTCGAACTGAGAGTTCTCCGAATGGTGATCGCTTCGAAATTTTGAACCATTCGAACTAAAGAACTGACTTCCTATACATTCCGATCAGGTTTGTTCCCCTGTCAACATAACCTCAATTGTTCGCGTGGACTTTGCCATTTTCGAGTCACATTACTTTAGTTGCAAAGCCGAACGATCTCTTCGGTTTCTTGGTTTATGGATGCACTGTGCCACATACACTCTTTATCCTGAGGGCCGGGTTCGACCACTGTTATACCATTGTTAAAACTGTTAAGCATGAATATACCAACATGTGTCTTGTACGGAGAAGTAGTATGTTTTGACACTGAAGCTGATGCCATAAAAAGCAAGGAAATTTTGAAATGACAGAACCTTGGGTGACAACATCAACTTTTCTTGGGGTCAACGAATTCGTATTTGGACGGTGCAAAGAGGAACATTTCATAAAATTGCCAAATTGACATTTTCAGATGTCCGCATCAAATTGGGGGGTGATGTTTCGGGGGAGTCACACCCTCGTTGACTAACAACAAAACTCAAGGCATTGCTGGCGGGACCGGTGAACGAACTGAGGCAGAAGTGGATTGAGGCAGAATTTTTGCATTTCTGGAAGCTGATTTTTTTAATTTCTGCGGGTTAGGTTAGGTCAGATTAGGTTAAGTTTGGTTGGGACAGGTGTAAGCTTCCACCTCCATGCAAAAAATCCCTCCAAAACACCCTCCTTTGTCCAATTCTACCTCAGTCCAATTCTGCCTCAGTCCACTTCTGCCTCAGTCCGTTCTATCCCAGTCCTTGCTGACTGACTTCTTGAGCTCAGTTGTTCGCCAACAAGGGTGTGACATACCCGAAACATTATGTCTTAAATTGCTACATAGTTCTGAATAGCATCAAGTGAGTAAGTATTCTGTGAATGTGCAATATCCAAGTTTCCATGCATTGCTAAGAAAGCTATCAGTTAACAAGTCATTTACAAACCTTTTAACAAGTCATTTACAAACCTTATCTTCTTGGACAGAACTTGGCTCCAACTACCAGGAGCTGCACACAGGTCGACTGCTTTAGTCACATCTAGCAGGAAAACAAGAATAGATTAGCATTTACTGAATCAGCTGCTCTTTGAGAAAACGAAACAATAATTTCACTGGCAATTATGATATAATTGATATTTTTGCCCAATAAATTGATTAATTAATAAACCGAATTGCATGTACACTCCTGACTTGTTGAATAGAATTTTCAGAGATATGCAGCTGTGTGACCAATTCAGTTTTGGCAAATTTCGCTTCAGCATTCGATAAATGTGCGTTTCAGAATCAAATTGTCAGGTCAAATGGAAGCAGGGTGAATGATTTCAAATGTTTTGGCCCATGCATTCAGAGTGTGGATGATATTCAATCCAGTTGTCAACCTGGGAAGCCTCCAAACTCAAAATGTTTAGTTGAAAATGATTGGAGTCTATGTTAGTTAACGTTTGGGCCCCAATGTTAATGCCATCACACTTAAAGGTATGCCATTCAGTCTTCAGTCTCAGTCAGGCCCTTTATTGTACAGTGGCGAGAAAATTACTTGTGCCATTAGTGCATGCTATTTTTCGATCTTTCACAGTAAACTGTGCAAACTGTGATGATTTCAGACTCACGAAATGGGATTTTGTTGCACGGAAATATGCATCAAATGAATGATGGGAAACCGATGTCGATGAATTGGAGGTTAACCAAATATCCGAGAGAGAAACAACACCATATGTGGTACAATTAATTTTCGCGCCACTGTGCATGAAATAGGTATGTATGGAAATCCACTCTAAATTTCAGATAATCTACACCAAAATACGTATCACGCTCATACAATACTGAACTCCATCAGACATGCATGATCTTTTTTTTTCATGCTTGAAACCCGTATACCTAAAGTGCGTTTATTTTCAGAATGGTCCGCGCCAAAACTCGCAGCAAAACGGAGGAGGGAGCGGGGGCATGACAGAGGTGTCCAAATTGTCGAACATTCTTTGACTGAATATCCGAGCTTTATCATTTAAGCGCGATTGGAGAACTGAAATTTGTGCAAGCGCCGCTGGCTTAGTGGCACGGCACTGGGCTTCAGATCCGAAGATCGTGGGTTCGAGTCTCCCCATCGGCAAAACTTTTTCATTTTCGTTTGGCACATGTTTGCTTGGACAAAACATCACAGATGGAAAAGCAACCCAAACATGATTTTGAAATTTTCCAGATATGAATACGTGTTCCTGGTTTCCAGTTGATGGCAACAACAGCAGATATGGCCTGATGCCACTGCAGGTCGGTGCCAATTGCCACGGGATGGCCAGCGAAGTTTCTGTTCAGCGCTGCACCACAGAAAAGTGCACATTTTAAAAGCAGGAGCGGAACGACAAGCAAACCAGACAGATTGTGGTCACAGAAAATTGAAAAAACTCCGAAAAGTACAATTAGCAAAAGATTAACCTTACTGATCCGGATGGCGCAAAAATGCGTCACAGCTCATTCCCGTTGGGGACAGGGAGAATGGTGGGCAAATCCGGATCACGCGATATCGCGTCAAAAAATTTGAGATTATTGCAAAGGCTTGTATATACCATTTCCCGCCAAATTTGATTTTCGTCTTCAACGCATATTGAAATTGAATCCGTCTGTTGTTCATTTCATGCAGACACGGCATTGCGTTCGCCTTTTGGTTGGCAGTGGTTGGGTCCCGGAGTGAGGTACCAGGGCAAAATGGGAGGTTTTGGGTGACGTGGGAGGCTTGATGAATTCATTGTATCTCTTGAACCAATCGTCACACGAAGATGCGGTTGCTTGCAATCCAGAGTGGCTGCCATGCTCTTTCGACCGGCGTATCACAAGTTTTCGCAAAGCAAAACAGGGATGCATGGGAGAAGGAGATTTGGCAACTCGACGTGGTTGAAAATCGAAATGCCTCAAAAAGGGGCCGAAAGATGGAGATGCATAATTGTTATTATGCATAATTGTTATTGTTTTGCCGTGTCATTGCTTTGCGATGACAAATTCGCTGGTGAATGGGACTGGCAAAGGGGGAGACATGATTGAAGAAGTCAGAGCATGCAGGGAAAGAGCCCATGCCGTCTGCGGTCACAGATGTTGACTTGTCCATGGGCGTATACAGGCTATTTTCGGGGATTTTCCAAGACACGTTTCGCGCTCTAACTTTTGAATGGGTCAACGGATCGAATTGCGGTTTTTTGCATTCGGATGGGAAACGTGCGCAGAACAGCATGGGATGAAAGTAAATTTTAGTTTGAAGAAACATATTTTTTGCAACAACAAAAACATTTTTTGACTAAATTGTTCATTGACCAAATGGGAATTTGATCATGGCATATCCTGTGCATCTAAATCTAAATTTTCCGAGTGTTATGGATGACTTTTCAAAAAACAAATTGTTCAGATGCATGATAGACACTTTGAAGAACATATTTCCGTAAAAAAAATTTGTTGCGCATTTTTATGCCCGCACCCCCCCGACTCCTGCGGAAATCCTTTGTGACCCAATTTTGGGTCATCCGTCCCCTCCTATATCTCAGGGCCGTCCCGTATAGGTTAAGAGGTGAAAACTGACAAGAGTTTCGAAAATTGAGGCCACCAGCTCGAAATCTACGATTCCCAATTTTTGCTCAAATTTGCACATCCCTGACTGCAAAATAGGCGCGGACCATTCTGAAAATGAACAGACTTTAATATTCCTCCAGTTTACGCTCTCAATCCTGAAGACATTTTCACAATTTGCTGCATGCAATCCCGTAACCCACCAGAATTTACATGAGAAAACATCTTCTAATCCCCTTGCTGACCCTCCTCTCTCACCTGGAATGGTTGATATCCACAAACTGCAACAGGAATCACAAACACACCCTTTAACATATTTGCATGCAAGAAGCCTATTGGCCAAAAATCGCGAACCCTGCATATTTGGGCGACCCCTCGAGATTTGACCGTCAAAAATGCAATGTTTGAATCACAGACAAAAAATGCAGCAAATCTTCAACATTTTACAACAAAACTTGAAGGCCATTGAATGACAGCAAAAGGTATAATAAACCCATGAGTCTTCAAAATCTGCGGAATGGCCAACAAAGAGTGAACCTAAATCTTTATTTGACATTAATTTCTGCAGCTGGATTCTCAGTTGCATCCAAACTCTAATGGGTTCAAGATTTGCCTAAATAATGAAGGTGCATTTGCTTTCGAATTGTGAATAGGTATTCTAAGAGGGTTTCGAAATTTGCCCAATTTTCTGGCTGCTGAATGCGATGCCCTTGGGACTTTCTCAAAATTTGATGAAACGTGCATTTGGCAGCTGCAGTTGACAGTGGTGGCCTGTCGTGCAAAAAATAATCACTCCAAGTTAAGAATTATTGAAAGATCTAACTTGTTCCTAGAACTGCATGGTTGGAAGGAGATACTTGCGACATTCGAGGCTGTATGGGGCATCCAACAAGCCAAACAAAAAGGCCCAGCCAATCATGAATGGCAATATGAAATACTCTGCAGGTTGTAGTCTCTATACGTTTCTACCTACCGTTTTCTGCTGGAAAAATGGTGAGAGCTTACTTTTGAAAATGTGGAAGCTTTCGTCTATCTGAAGTAACTTGAAAGCACTCCTTGCTCTCCATCCTCCTTCCTTTGCCAATCGATAGTAGACATCCCTCTTGTCTTTTGAAGATCTTCCCATTCAACCAACTTGCTTTTTGAACAGACACGAATCTACTGGACTCAGACAGAGAGCAGCATGCAGGTTATCACATGGCCTGTTCAACATAAACTGAGAGTGATGTCATTTCTTGGAAGATGAGGCAAAAGGTGCTTGCCAAAACATCCACAAAGATCGACTCATTGTTGAGTGGTGAGCACCTTCCGACTCATTCCTTCGTATTACAATGCCCTCTGCATCTTTGCGAGCCAGGAATTTGTGTCAGGTGTGGTTGTTGATGATCATCTCTTCTTCGATGACTTTTGACCAAGACATTTCTTCATGGCACGTGTTACAGCTGTTCAGCTGATATTTCTTCTCCAACAACACATGGGCTGTGGAGATTAATCCATGTTGAACAGCTGTGAAGTATTGCCAAGAAGAAGTGTCATGGTCAAAAGTTGTCAAAGAAGAGAAGACCATTGATGATTATATCACTGAAATCTCCCCTTTGTAGCCCACCCACGAGTATGGGCTTTAATCCCCACTGAGAATATCCCCAGAAAGAATGGAAGATTACACTGCAGATGGTCATTTGCCTTCGACATGAACCGCTGTGCTCAGCATGGCTCACAGCTTCTGCACTTCTATTTTTACGCTGCAGTGACGAATGACTATCAAAGTTCGGTTCAACTACCCACCGACCGAACCAAGGTTAAACTCCAAAAATTTGCAGTTTTTCAGAAACTTCCACGGCCGAAACATTTTAATGAATCTGACTTTCTACACAGCTGATAGTGTGACAGTCACTGCAGCACAAAAATGTGCATAAGTTGAATGCTTTTGTGAGGTTCATGTCACAAGCCGTCTGCAATGTAATCCATGTACAGCATCGGGAAAATTGATGGATCTTCAAACGAAATACAATCTTTAACTGATGTAAATAAAATGGCACAAATGGTGTTGCCTTCGAAACTTTCCTTTACTTGCGTCCTTTTTTCACAGCCAAAAAAGTGTCATGTTTCATCAACATGTTGTGACATCTGTTTCGCAAGTTTTGCTCCAACAATTTTTATTGCATATATTTTAGAAAAAACACTTTCGATGTTTTTCTTCTTCATTTGGTTGGACTACAAAGGAAAAACTTTTGTGCTAAATTTTCGTCGCGGAATCAAATATATCATTGACTACCAAAACTGCATTTAAATTGCATGTGTGGTTCCATTAATTTTCCCGGCACTGTACGAACAATCCTTGCATAAAACAAAGAAATATGCATTCCAAATTTCAACAGTAATGCTCCACCCACGTGCAATTTGAACACACTCAAAACCCATTCAGAAATTAAGCTCGCAGATTATTGCTGGTTCTAAAACGTTGCAGACAAAAAGGAACAAAGTGGTTTTGTGAGTCTGCTGTCTGCCGTGAAAAACCTAAGTTCCATGTCTAGTTTAGCAGAAAAGATTCTGCTCTTTATCTAGCTGCGGGTTTCGCTGATTTTTTCAATATCAACAAGATCGAGAAGTGTTTGTTCAGCGAAGTGTGTTCTCAAAACGTCAAGTCGTTTTTGCATCAGACTTTTCTAGATCATTTGTTCAAAACAGATTGTCACTTGCAACAATAGGCAATGGTTAATGCTCCAATGTTCTCCTTTGCACATTGTTGCAAGTGACAATCTGTTTGTACAGGCAATAAAAAAAGTCTGATGGAAAAAATCTGTCCATTCTGACAAGGCTTAAAGCACCTCACAGTCCACACACACCACGAAGAAACATTCAAGGGGCAGATTTTTGAAAAATTCCTCACTCGGTTCATTGGTTGAAAATTTGACTTTGGAAGGGGATGAGGTTTCAAATTTATTGCAAGCATTCACTTTCTTTTTGACCCTTAACCTGGCGTGACATGTGCACATGACACCTTTTCTATGCCATAAGCTGGCGGTTGGTTTGCAAAAAAATTTTTCTTGCCTTTACCAATCGCTGAAACCTCTTCTTCGCAATCATGAACAGTTCAGATGTCAATTCCAGCTGCAAAGCATCATGAATGATATACGTGGGCCGGTAAATGAGTTTTGCAAGTTGGCCCAGAGCTTGGCTGGCGTTCACCCGATTTCAGTGAGTTTTTGGTCACTTGTGACGGCAACCCTTTTTGACTAATATTCCAAAGGGAATTTGAATCAGCCTCAGTGACACTTAGATACAGGCATTTAAAAAAGTTCCGGTTTTTACTCTGCCGAAAAAGCATGGTTGTTCTGAAACAGGGTCGATAATTTCAATTGTTCATTCAGATGTCTCCCCAAGAATACGCCACCAAGATTCAGGCCACTTTAGTAGTTCTTCACAGTGATCAGTGACATCTGTTTGCAGCTACCGGTTGGTGGTTTGAACAATCCCAAAGTGGTACAGGGTGTTTCAAAGACAACCCTTGTTATGGAGAGTAAATACCAGCCACGAACGGAACAAAATATCGATGGTGTAAGAAACTGTTACCACACTGTAAGAGTGCACCTGCTGGCGATTTTACCTCCAATGTGTGTCTATTCTGTGGCACAGTTTCAGCAATCTACCCTGATTACAGACGACTCCAGAAACTTTGAATCAAATGTGTCTCAGGCAAACTGTCCAAACTCCATTGAGCAGAAAGGTAAATAAACAAGTTCGTGCGCAAAGAAAACGTGAAATTATTCAACTGTGGCTATTCAAAATTATCAGCAGAGAATAAACAAACGTGATGAAACTTAATTTTGCTGATGGACAAACTTCTGCAAGGAATTGATACAGTTTGAATGAATGAAGATGCACATCACCAAACGGTTTTTCCTCGTCAACTCCTTCCAAGTATGTGTATTTTCGACATGGATTTTGATGCCTGTTGGGGTGGAGTAAGTTGGTATCCTTCATGAACATCATGCAATCACATGACTGCATCAAATTGGGTCACACATGACGGGCGTCTTCTCAAACTCCACCAAAATGAGTCCATGTGGCTCTCACATTCAGAGGACCAAAGTCGTTGACGGAGTCCATCATCACATAAAGTGAAGAAAATGGGGATGCCCTGCAGAAGAAAAAAGTTGTTCTTGGCACCCATCCTCAAGATACATGTGAGCATGCACCGTGCCACTTTTGACCTTTTCCGAAAATTCGAAAGAGCGTGGCAGGGATGCAATTTCTTCGGGTCAAACACTTTTCAAAATCAGCCAATTCAGATGGCAAAAGTAATTCATTTCGTAAGACCATAGTTTTCCAGATACACACACAAGATGGCTGAAAATTTGCAAGAATGTTCCGAAAGAACGCATTTCTTGATTTTTGGAAGAGCACTCAATGTAAATCGTTCCTTTTCAATTTTTGGGGCCAACTTGCAAAACTCATTTACCGGCCTTCGTAAAAAGGGGTATAAATCGGTGTCATGTACCTAGACATGACGCTTCCCAAAAAACTCAATTTTGGGACCTGTCACGACCAGTGCCAGGGAAATACTTCCTCTGGCACTGGGTGACATTGCGCCAAAATGAACCTTTAGCTGGAAAGTGGCGAAAAAGCCTTCGAAAGCTGTGTTTTTTCAATGCAAAATCTGCGAAATCGGTGTCATGTGTAGGCCCTACATGAATATTTGGCCACATTTTTGTGCCCTAAGGCTACCCTTGACAAGATTAACACACTCTGTAGTCATCAGAAACGTTTTTGCACTTTGCTGGAAGACCGAAATCAGTAATGAAATATGCATAATCAGTCTTGATTTGTTGGAGAAAGTCATTGATATAGTGTTCGCTTGGCATACATCGCAAAGGCTGGGAAACTGAATAATCCCAGGATGAATGCACCATATGGCTTTGCCGATAGAGAAAGAAACCAAAATCTTTTTGCGTATTTTTCTCCCATGCACATATCATTTTATTTTTCTCTTGTCAAGCCATAAAGATATAGAAAGGGGATCAGCTTTTGTCGACGTTTTCAACACCATTGGGGGCCCATTTGTCTACAAACTCACTGGATGTGATTTTCGAAGTTTCGATATTCACATCTGCTTTGCTATACAATCTAAAGGCCCACACATTCAAAGTGTAGCTAGTGGATAACATGTAGCAGTGTGGAAGCATGTCCGATTAGGGCTTGTGGATGCTTTTTGTGCCAAAATGATGCATAGGCATCATCAATTAATGTCCATGTGCAAAACGGCTAATCGGCTCACACTTTAGAGGTAAAAACTTGGTGCAAAATACGGTGTCATGTATACATGCCACCGCCAGGTTATGTCTTTCTACCCCACCGCCATCCAGTGGGTTAATTGATTTCGGTCGACAAGTTATTGCCACTGCTGCTCCCATTTGCTTTTTGACCATGGTGCACTCAGGACTAAAGCCAATGAATTTGAAATTGTCCCTGGCTTGCAAGATGTCACTGGCTTGCTGCAGTTATTATTTGTGATCCAAACGCTTCCTCTGTTCCAATCGCACAATTTCCAGATTCCTCACACACAGCAGAAAATTTTGTGAATTGAAATTTTTTAATTTGTTTCTTTGGTGATCCTGCTCCTTGCAATGCCATGAGGTACCAGTCCTTAAATTGTTGAAATAAATCGGCCGCCTAGCAAAATTTTAAAAAGGGCAGTAAAGTTTTGAAAGGGGCCCTTGGGCGGTGGGCCCGATCGGTCCTCAAAAGGACAAGAACAGGAGCAGGATTCCACAACAAGAGGACACACATGCTCAAGCCCAGCCCCTTTGTTAGAAAAATTATGAACATTTCCACCATTGGTTTTCAATTGCAAGTGCTTCCACCTCCCAGATGAAAAAGGGCAGTCGGTTGCGGGAGGCGGCAGCCGGCACCTCCAGGATCGGCTGGCTCTAGAGCCGGCACAGTTTAAGCCCTGTGACGTTCCTGAATTTTGTGATACAAAATCTCATGACTTTCCCTTATTTTCCAGAAAGTACAACCCTGCAACTAACTAACAGCTGCAACATATAAAAAGTCAAGAGATTGGCAAGTTGATTGGTGCTCATTCCGATGGGTGTCAAGCTGGATTCCAATGATTTCTACATCACTCGTTGTGTGGTGTTTAGATAGACATGATACCAATCTTCAATATACAGGGTGTGGCAAAAGTAACCGAACACCTGCATAACAAATTTTCAACAGCCGCCAGGAGTTGTGGCATGCCAGAGCCTGTCAGCCCAGAAACACTGGCACATTGGGGCGGGTTTCCGTGTGTATGTTAACGGTTATCTTGTGACTGGTTCTGGCATTTGACAGGTGCTTAAATAGAGGCTGTCGGTATTGAGTTGTTTGTGAGGCTGGGTTGGTGTCTGATACAGGTGTTGGATGGTCGATCCCTCGCTCACTCCAGGTTGGGTTATGTTAGCCTAACCTAACTTGGCTAAACCAAGCCCAACCTAACCTAAACTAACCAACCTAGCTTACTCATAATGATTGGCAAGCCTTATTACTGGGCAGAACAACACCACCATCTCGTTCAGCGACACCGGAAGAGACACGTTAAAGTCTTTGATCTCTCTGGTCGGTTGAGGTTTGTTATCGTAACAAGGAAGCACATCCCAAGGCGTTTCTGGGCTGACAGGCACCGCCGTGCCACAACTCAGGGCATCTGCGGACATGAGAGATTTAGGTGTTCGGTTACTTTTGCCACACCCTGTATGTCTTAATCTTTCGATCCTCACCTTGCAGCAGGCAAAACATGATGATAACTGACTTATCGATGAAAAAGGTAAACAACAGTACCTAACCTGCACAAGACACTCGCAGATTCACAGTTGAATTCTCTCGGATCTTGTTTCAAAATTTCCAGGGAAGATTTCCAGGTGTTCAAGGTATCACCCACCGTATCCAAATAGTGTCTTGTTTACACTCTCTCGTCACAGCCTTGCTCGCAATTTTTTTCCGTATTGATGTCATGATTGGGAAATTTTTTTGAAAGCATGATAATTTTCTTCTTGCTGGTGCAAGTGGGTTGTTGGTAAGGGTAGGATTCAAAATCGTTGATTTCTTAACCAAATTTATTCAAAATTTGGTACACACTTTGGCCCTATTATGTAGTGCCTCCATGCAAAATTTTAAGTTTCTGGGACAAGTTATTTTTGATTTAAAGCGACATCACATGGCAAAAAAAGTTGACGCAACTTCAGCGCAAAATGTCGAGCCCAGGAATAGTGTGCAAAATTAAGTCCTTTTTGGCTGACAGTCCATTTTTTAGATTTAGCCCAAAATTTATGAAAAATAAATGCATTTCAGTCATTTTCAGTGTTGGCGCAAGGCATATTTAGAAAGTAGCTCAAAACTTGGATGTTGTAAAGTACCTTCCTCAAAACTACTTTCAGCTTCAACAATTCTGGATGTCAGCCAAAAGAGCAGCAATTTTTTCCAGAAGGGTCCCAATTTTTACCTTTATGACTGTAAATGAAAAATATGTTGTGCAAAAAAGTGTCACATGGGAATCTCGATAGCTCCCCAACCAATAAAGCCACAGCAATGGCAATTTATATCATTGGACTCAGCATAAAATGGACTGTTTGGTGACATCAAAAAGCATAAAGCCAATAAAATTACGTTCCTATTTTTAATTTTTCTGAACCCTACCCTTCCCGTTTATAACCCAATGCATATCAGCTCAGAAGCTAACAATTACTTCCGAACTATGAGAACTTTAAAATGACCAAAGGAATGTGGTCGAAATGTGATATTGAATGCTTTGCGAGCAACAGGAAGCATCAAATAAACTTTCAAATAAACTTTCAGTGATGAAAAATAAGTTTCTCTACTTGCTACCATGCTCGTACTTGCCCTCATAAACAGTCATGGGGCAATAGAACCGGTCTAAGTTGCAGCAGAAAGTGTTCCCATGGCGAGCAGGATACCTGCCTCATTGGGGTGTGTGGTTATCCCAATCCGTGCATTCCGGTTATTTTACAGTTTGAAGTTTTGCACCCTTTTCTTGCAACACATGCTTTTAATAAATTTCTCAATCTTCACTGTTCACCAGTGCCATATCTTGTGAATACAAGTGGCCGCAGGAGTTTCAATGAGACACCTCCATGCTAACCTTTTCCAGACATTCATAAACTGTCTCACCCTCCACACTGGCATTAGAGTAGCGCCAGTACATTCCTTCCTGCTGCCCATTGCACAAAGTTCTTGTTTAGATGAACTCAAGTGATGAAACGAGTGGTTCCAATTCCAAATTTCGGAGACCACATACTCCCCAGCTAATTGCTGTCCACTTCTGGCAACTTAATGATGATAATGGTGGCGGCTTTTGCAAAGCGCATGATGAGAAAAGGGTTGCATTTTCATTGTAAACCAAACCTCTTACAACTGTTGCCTGGTTTCCTGTGGGATCGTCAGCGGTCACTATTCGGTCACTTTACAAGCCGCATGAATCTGGATATTGGCCTGCGGCTGTGACAGATGTGAGCCTTTGTGACATTGCAAAAGTGCATTCATTTTCAGAATGGTCTGTGCCACAAAGTGCAGCAAAACGAAGGTGGGAGCGGGGGCACGACAGTGGTGTCCAAATTGTTCAGCATTCTTTGCCATAATATTCGAGTTGTTTCATTTAAGCGCGATTGGATAACAAAAATTCCGGAAAGCGCCGGTAGCTCAGTGGTATAGCTTAGTGAAGATCCAAAGATCGTGGGTTCGAAACGCGCTATCGGCAAATTTTGAATTTTCGTTTGGCACATGTTTGCTCAGACAAAACATAACACAGATGGAAAAACAACCAAAACACGTGGTTATGAAATTTTCCAGACATGAATTCGCATCCCTGTCTTCCAGTTGTTGGCAAAAACAGCAGATGTGGCCTCAAACCATTGCAGGTCGGTGCCAATAATTGTAAAGTGAGGGCCAGCGAAGTTTCGGATCAGCGCTGCACCAGAAGTGCACATTTCAAAAGCCAGGAGCGGAACGACCAGAAAACCAGACAGTTCGTGGTCGCAGAAAATTGAAAAAATCTCAGTAAAATAGAATTATCAAAAGATTGAGGGGTGAAAACCGACAGAGTTTCTAAAATTGAGGCCCCCAGCTCAAAATCTCCGATTACCGATTTTTGCAAAAATTTGCAGAGCCCTGTCTGACTGAGCCCTCCTTCATTTCGACCTCTTGGATGCAAAGCATGAACATGGACAATTAATTTTTACCATTTACTGGCTGGTTAAAAAATCATACGCACAGTGGAATCTCTCTGCCCGAGGTGGCTCTCAAAATAGCTGTATTCGTGGATTTTAGTGGCAGTGTTTGGGATGGAGAACCACCATTATCTCTTCTGAATTTGGCCATGCCAACATTAGTACTGCCATGATGTGATTTTCGAATGTGACCAAACAAGTGCGTGTCGCGAAATGTGTGCTGAGCCAATGTTCAAAATCATCAACACAACCAAATGTTCATCCTGATGTCTCAGCAGCCAGTTGTCCTCGGCTGCTAGTTGTCCACCACGACCAAACAGTCTTGCCTCATTGTGCAATGTGTTGACTGTTGAGAGGGCTTGACCTTATGCATAACAGGTCGGCGAATAGGCAGTATTCCACTCCAGGATGTTGGGAATGGGAACCTGGCAGATTTGGTTCAAGTTGACCACATCTGGCAAGACTCTCCTTTTTTTAGCTGCGAAGTGCAGGTGTGTGAAGTGCAGGTGTGCAGGAAGTGTTTGTGAAATGTACCCAAAATGATTCTGAATTGCAGAAACGAGAGTCTGGCTTGGTGGCACAATCTAGCAAAGGCACCGATAGCAGAATAAGATACAATTTGAGGGATTCATGTCAACGCAGTATCTGAAAGTTGAAATCTGGCTGGCAAACAGATTTTCTGTGCAGAGATCAGCTATTTTAGTTTGTTCAAAGTACTTCGAATTGGTCCAATCAAATAAGCCATGTCAACTTGCATCTGAGCTGGCAGGGAGGGCATTAATCGCCCACACCATGTACCAATTGAAGAAGACTTTCATTTTGAGGATGAGCTTGAATTGTTTGGCACAATCCAGTCTTGCCAGATGAGAACGGAGCTTGGAACAAGATTTTTCCTTGCTACTTTTAGCCAGCTACTCGGAATGCGTGACATGCCAGGATGGAAAAATGATATAAAATGTTAGCACATTGAAGGCATTCATTTCACAACTCATTGGGTAGTGGATTTACGAGTATGTTTTCAGATTCATCAAACAAAAGAGAGACACAAGCCCATTCTGCAAAATGAGTGAACAACTGTTTGAATGACAACCATGATTCGAAAAAATTGTTTTGTGCTTGATAAGGTGGTGTGTTGTTTTCTTCAGCACACCTGCTTGACTGGATAAGTCTTTGCAAAATAACACACAACCATGGACTTCCAAAACAGAACCATTTATTATTTGCAATCGGGCATGGTTGGTGACGTCAAACAACTGGATTCATATGCCTACTTAAGTGGAATAAATCTGGAACTGTGAGTAGCTCCAATACCAGGCCTTCCATGCTTGACGGGTTTGTATGTGATACTAAACTCTCCAAGATAATGACCAATCATCTCTGGCTTGATTTCAACTTGGTTGAAGGTCTTTCCGTTGTGGACACCGACAATGCTTCCAACCATTTCCGGGATGATCAGCATGTTGCGCAGATGCGTCTTGACCACACGTGGCTTCTCAAGTGGCTTTGCCCGCTTCTTTGCCTTCCTCAACTTCTTCACAAGAGCCACAGGCTTCTGCTTCAGGCCTCTTGAAAATCTCCTTCTTGCACGAGCCGGCAGCAATTCCATCAGCTGCTCCATCGACATGTCAAGAAGTTGGTCCAGATCGACACCTCTGAAAGTAAACTTCCGGAAAGTCCTCTTTTTCTTCTGAATATCTTCCTGATCTGCCATGTCTGCAAAAAAGACAGGTAGATAACAATGAGATAATTATTAGGTAAAGTCCACATTGCTAAATAAGCATAGACCAAAGGAAAAATTTGGATGGTGAAATCTATCAAAAATGGTGTGGGTAAACATACGTGCACATTGTTGTGTGGCTTCAGCAATAAAAGGTACCATCAGTGACTTTTATAAAGTCTGGAGAGATAGGTAAACCACAAGATGTGTGGGTACTTGGTACTTATCTGCCCACCTCATTCAATTTGAAAATACGAACTGAGAATACTTCACCCCAGACTCCATTCGAAAATGCAGAGAAACTTCGATTTCTATGACAAACGGATAGTCTTATTCATTGAAATAAACAGCATTCCGGTTTGTTTGTACCATCAATCTACCTATTCCAATGAATGTGTCATAGTTATTTCACCTTCACAAGGTAGTTAAATTGTAATATCAACCTGTAAACACTTCAATGGGTGGCACCTCAAGGATAATTCATCATTGTCGACCTGCAAAGAGTGCCAACAAATGCTAGAAATTAAGCAATTGATGCAAAGCATCATGGGCTTCCGTCAAGTGCCCAGGTTTGTTTCACACGGCCTCCCACTGACTAATCTTCAGGAGTATGGATCAGTGGGAGTACAGACACATCATACAAGCCAATTCAGACCGAAGCTCTGCAGATTACCCAGTTCAGTGACTGAACTTTAACAACATGGTGTTAAGTTGTCAACCAGACCAAATTCCAGCACCTTTTGACTGGATCAGCTTGACTGCTCCACCTCATAAGGAGACATCGTGTCCGTGTCCATTTTTGAATAAATCAGCAGTCCCCCATCTCATAAAAAGAAGTCCCATCTCATAAAATAATCTCTCAGATTCAGCTGATGCAGTCAAAGGTCTGGTTGACAACTGAACACCATGTTGCTAGAAATTAAGTTTTGCATTGTGAAGTATGTAAATTGTAATGTGAAATATTACTTTCTCAGGTGAAGCATTTTTTCTTTTGGTTTTTCTGTAAAGACTTTGACCTGAATGTTTCCCTAGCACAAATTCCATTTTCTGACCCCCGACAGCTGAAATCACATCCTCTTTGACTTTTCTTTGTTCAAGCAACAACTAATTTCAGCTCAATAGGTACCCGCCTCCCTCTTAAATGGTTTCAAAAAATCTAAATGGTTGCTGTTGGTCAAATTGTTATTCTACCTCGCAAAATTCAAGACTCCCAGCACCAGGCAAAAGCTAAAGATAAGGCAACTGTTTTTTTGCTGCACGACGGTGCTTGCTCACGTGGAGATTTGGTTCGACTCCAATGAAACTTATTTAAGAATGCCGGAAATGGCAATAATGCAGCCTGCGCAATAGGCATGCTTCCTCCCAGGTTATTGAATAGGTAATTTTACGCCAAAATCAAATTTCTCAGTTCAGTGCATGGAACTGAAATGGAGAATAAATACCCAGGTACAGCAGCAGGAATTTTAAAAAATGCTTTCCACATCACAATGCATCACCATTGTTTGGTGCTTAAAAGAAAATTATGTCCGTCTGCAAAAGTTCTCTGTCAACAGATACCCCAAAATATTCCAAATTGCTTTTTGTATCAATTGAATCTGCATTCTGAAACCAATATTGGCAATATTCCAAATTCTTTTTAGTACATTTTGATACCTACTTTCTATCGCATTAACCAGTGATGTCATCTCATGAAAGAACCAAGAAAGAAAAAACGGTTAATTGTTTTTTATAGCCTTTCTGAAATTGGCTTGTGAACAGGACAGAAATGCTCCGTTATATATTGCATACACAGAAAATGAAACAAATGGGTCAGGTCATTTTTATGGGGGACACAATTATCGCACGATTACAGAAACATTTCCAGAAAAATAGTGGTACTCTTGACCATGCAATAGTGCCCTTTTGTGCCAGCATACGGCACCCTGCACAGGGTGTGCCTTTTCTCTGTCGGTTGGTCGGTTGGGTTGTGTTGGGTGGGGTTCTCTGCGTCGCGCAATTTAAACTTAAAACAACAGTGACCAAAGCTAACCCAATCTATCCCTACCTACCTGGACACACAAGACTTAAAATGATCCAACCCCATAGAAATTTTTGCTCAGCCCGCAATAAAAATAGAATGAGAAAAAATAAAACCTGACCATACACGACTTAACATGACCAAACCCCATATATTTGATCAGCGCGCAACAAAAATAGAATGAGAAATAAAAAGCAGGAAGTAGCACAAAGGAAAAGCAAAAAGTAAGCAAGAAGTACCGAAACAGTTTGTCAATGTACGACCTAAGAGGGGTACCAACACAATTGAAGGGCCTTTTTGGATAAGGGCTTATGTCCATTTTTTTGATTTTGAGATAATCGGTTTTTGTGTTTTGGTCACAACAATGTTCACAGATGCAACCATTCACATTGAACACCCATGTACCTTACACATACACAGCAAAAGTGTTGGAATCCTCGTCAAGTCCGTTTTCGCTGAGCAAGTCATCCAAAGTGATCAAAATTGCTTGCTCAGCCCTTCTCCCAAAAGTGTTGGAATCCTCGTCAAGTCCGTTTTCGCTGAGCAAAGTCATCCAAAGTGATCAAAATTGCTTGCTCAGCCCTTCTCCCATGAAAACGTTAGGACTTTCTGTTCAAAAAAATATATTGGATATGGGCGGTTTCGAACAACGCCCTTCTCCATGACAGAAATGTCAAGTTTTGCTTTCCGCCTGCAGGTTTTTTTGTAAAACATATTGTGTTTTTTTCTTATTGCTGATACTTCCAAATGCAGCTTTACGACTTTTTGTCTCCCCTGACCATGCACAGAAGCGTTGTTTAATCAGACTGTCAAAAAAGCAGCCCGAACCATGTGAACATGATGTTGTGGTCTACTTCAGCCCTTCTCCCATGAACATCTCAGGGCTTTTTGCTTTAAAAATACATGTTGGATATGGGCGTTTTGAAATATGCCTTTCTCCATAATCAGAACTGTCATTTGCTGCCTCCAGGGTTTCTTTGCTTTTTTTCTATTATTGCTAAAATTTCCAGCAGAAGGTAACATTATTGCTGATCCTGTCTTGCCTCCCCAACCAGCCACAAAAAATGCTCGATAAGAGTTCAAAAAGCAACGGCAGCCATGTGACATGTTGCAATCATTTCTTGTCCGAATGACAATCCAGCCAGTAAATCTGAGAAATCTGATGTATTTGCTGCTTTGTCGGACAAACTGAATAAATTAGGGCTTCATCGCAACATGGGGAAAAGGATATAAAGGGGAGATTTAAATCTTCCGCGTATTTCTTGGCCTAATCTTTCTGTTCTAGCAGCCTCCCTGATACTGTTCTTTCCTGTAAGGCTTTACAATTTCTGAAGTTTCCATCTCCATCAGATTGTTGATGCTACCACACAGATTACTGATACTGTTTCAAACATACTAGACTTGTTCCTTGGTAGGCGTCTGGCTGGACCTTGCAGTCCAATTTAGTACCCAGTTGGGAAGTGCATGAGTGATGTTGACCTAATGATGAGCTCATCGCCTACTGCGCCGAAATCTCATCTCGTTCCATTGTTTTACAAGAAAACTCGGAGCTTGTTGAAAGCCTGCTTGTCACTGATTCGAGCTTTTTGCTTCTGAAGCTGATGACCTAACTAATGTTGGAGGAGACTTGGGATTTGTTTTCAAGAATGGTCTTCAAGCACCAGGCTTCAGTTCCCCTGGTGAATAAAGTTGAGAGATCCCGTCCAGTCTGGTTCTATAGAGAACTCCGCAATCATGAGCGAAGTGTAAATGAAGTACAAACTTAGAAGAAGATCCACTTTAGATGAAAATGCTTACCTATATTGGCCTTATGCTTCCACGAAAATTAAACAAAGCCAAGGAAGCTGCTTAAAATACTCACTAAATGGACTGTTTTCAGAAGGGAAGAAGAATAATTTCAGAAAACTCTGGAATCTCGTCTCTTCCTGTTATGGTGGAGGAAGAAAACCAATTCCCGCCTTACTTGATATTTGTTAAATAATTACCTTTACCTAAATAATTATCAGGAGTCACCCTTACCAAAAACTTAAACGGGAACAACATGTACCTAAATGAAGTTGTCCGCAAGGCAAATTCGGCGCTTTTCTTTATTCAATGCACTTTCTACAGAGCAAAAGAGCAAATGAACCAACGAAGGAGAAAGTAAATTTTGCATTGGTACGTTCTTTGTTAGAATGCGCTTCATCTGTCTGGGACCCTTACCATGTGAACTTAATTGAAAAATTGGAGAGAATCCAAAGAAAGGCTACTCGCTTTGTGTCTGGTACCTAGATATGCACCATTGGATAGTGCCACATCTATGTTGGAAAACATTGAGTGGGATTCCCTGGCTTCGCGCAGAAAAATCTCAAGACTGGATGGTTTATTTCTTGCATTAAATTATGTTGGAGGTTGGTCAAATGTCAAAACTCCTGCAAGCCACTTCGGGAGGCATGACCATGATTTTAAGCTCCGGGTACAACGCTCCTGCAAGTATGTTGGAAAATATTCATTTGCCACTAGAACTGTCAATGAGCAGAATTTGCTACATCCTAGTGTCTTTGGGAATGTTGAAGATATCAATGTGGTTGCTTTTAAAAGCAATGTAGAGTAGTTATGGTTGACCGAACAACATGAGATATTTTGACTGAACTGATATTATTTATCATTTGTAATGAATTGATGCAACCTACGGTCACTGCACCAGGCCTATCCCTCATTGATTGTCTTGCTGATTTGCGCAAGGGCCTAGCTAGCCCATGCAAATTAAACATTTATTCTACATGAGAGTAATTTGTTATCTTATAAATTGTCACCATTCAGAATCAAAGATACAACATCAATTTTGAGCAGTCTTTTTTGCCGTTCTTCCACATTTTGGTGAAAATATTGTAAACTTCAAATTTAATCGCATTGTCAAGCACCTGCTGAAACAAAATATCATAAAATCAGAATGTTTGAAACACGACAACTCATATTGAGGTGCTAATTTTGGGCTCCAAGGGAAGGGCAAAATTTTACCAAAGTACGAAATACAAACAACACGCAGATGACTGCAAGCAAGAAAAATTAGTTAAAAAACCAGTGCACAGTATGGTCTTGGTGGAAATGACCCTTTGACTGTGGAAATGACTGGTGGAAATGACTGAATGGTTTGACAGCACATGAAAAAACCATGGTGACGGAAGGCTGTTGCACAGACTAAATGTAACTGCATTGGCCAAATTACGTATGGAGAAAGGCTGATGTGCTCAAAAGTCCTCCTCCAAACAAACGATTTGTGGCGGTCGATTGATTAGCATGGTTAGGATGTGCTAATTTGTTTCTCCTTTCTATTCCTCTAGGTGGGTGGGGAGGGAATTTTGTTAGATCAGTCTAGAAGATGGTGAAGAAATACTGTTTCTTCGAGAGACAGTTACCATTCTCCACTGGTGGTACTCGTTCCAGTTGAGAACGGTTTGTTCCAATGGAGTGGAACGGAGTTGGATGTTCATCCAAAGTTGGTGAATAGAACCCACGAGTTTGACGAAAGCTAAGAAGTTTGTCCACGAGAGGGATACCTTGTTGTGAGTGATCAAGAGATTAGGATCACAAGTGACTGTGTGTGGTGTTGTGATCAAGAGATCGCAAGTTGGATCAGCATTGCTTGGAGGAACAATCTGAGTTACATCCAAGGAGGATAACAACTAAAAAGAACTGTGACTTTGGTGAGATGGTGAGGTGGGACACTTAGTCCTTGTCGGGGAGACAGGAGTGAACAGTTGGGCGAGAAGATTTCCAAGAAGGTTGCAGATGGAAGTGTTGTCTAGTGTTTGATAGTCCTGAAGAAAATTTGTTGTTTATTTAATGAAATAGCCAGGTACCTATCTACACTGTTTCTTTGAATGTTGTAGGCTAATTGAAATATTCTTATGTTCTTTTATTTCTTTTGTTATTAAAAATAGGTGAACAGGTTGTGCTACTAAAGAGCTTACCTACCTGAAACTGAGAGTAAAGAGATTGCAGCCTAAAAGTGTAGAAGTGCTGAAGTGATTATAGGTGCCTGCCTTTTTGTGCTAACTCCTGATTGGTGTGAGAGACTTTACCCAAAGAAGGATAACAGTCTACAGGCAGAAGTCAGGGTTGACTGAAAGTGGTAAGACCTGTGTACGTTGCAGATTGAATCAAATTCGGCCAGATGAAAACACGGGGAGAGAAGCGTATGTGCACTACAGCCCTTCTCCAAATACAGAACTTGCAAGCTATCGCTTTTGAAACATGGAGAGAGGCTTATGTGCACTACGGCCCTTCAATTCCGCCTCTCTCCAGGAACTCTGAATGGAAGAAATGCAGCAAACTTTGGTGAAAACCAAAGCCGCCTTTCTCCAAAATTGATAATCCTTTCCAGATATACTCTTCCGCGCCAACCGCCCATGCACACCGCCCTTATCCGAAAAAATGTTTGGCATCCTGCAACACTGGAGAAAGGCTGAAAGTAAAAGTTGTTATTAGGGTAGTGGCAACCATTTTGAGACATCCGCCCTTATCCAAAGTACCCAAAAATGCAAAAAAACGATTTTTGAAAATTTTCGACTTACTTCCAAAAAGGCCCTTAAATTGTATGACAGAGAAAAGACACACCCTGTGCCATCTGCTGGTGCCAAAGGGAGACATAATTGCACGGCTCAGAGCGTGGATATTTTCTGATAATATTTCCCTGTGATCGTGCAATTACTTTAACTCAAAAATTCTTCCAAAATTAAACACTCGGCCGATTTCCAAAACGAAGATAAATCCGCGGATCGACGAGTGGTGATCTGGTTGACCACTAACATTTGTAATCACATCGACATTGCGAATGACAAGGTCAACTATATCACCACTCGTCGATCCGCCTATTAACCTTCGTTTTGGAAATTGGCCAAATATTGCAGTTTGTAAAGTGCGAGTGTCATAGCTCCTTTTGTGCCTTTTACGTGCTCATTTGCAATTTTCAAGCAGCAGAGAAAAATCTGATTTCATCAAAAATTAAAGATACCTGCCCATGAACAAACTCTTTATTTTCAACATTGATTTCCAGTTTTTTAAATCGACACTTTATTCAAATTAAAGAACCGCAAAAGGAAGGCACTGCAAAGAAAACACAAAATGCCTGGTTAGGTAATTAAGATGTAGAATCACTTTCTGCAGAATTAGTCATCAGAGGTACCTAGATAGGCTCAATTATTTTCAGAGCCTGGTACAGTACCTAACAAGCCACGAATAAAACTGTAAAACCAGAAGTAGGGGGCGTTTGCCAAGATTTCATCTTTGTGTTGAGGTGAAATTTGATTATTTGGTTGCATAAGTTTCTTCTTTAGGGGGGAGTCACTCCTCTACAATTTAAG
>JASGXE010017682.1:0-70165 GCA_030068105.1 Sinentomon sp. SZTP_YWyxl
TTTGACACAATGCAGCTCTTTTTTTTTCTTACTAAGCTGGAATTTTTGTTATCATGTTCACTATCCTTTTGGGATATTGTGGAAATATTAAAAAAATTAACATTTTTTTAATATTTTTTTCTGAAACCTATCGCGATATTGCATGGCAATTTTTGCATATATTTTATTGATTTTTTTGTTTTTCATTTTTTGGTTTTCATTTTAATGTTTTTTTTTGCAAATTTATGTTTGCTCGTGTGCTCGAAAAGCTTCCTCTTTTCTGATCATGTTACAAATTACGAACTATTCGGGTCATCTTTCAGTTTTCCCGGAATATGTTTTTTCCAAGGAAATGCTGCTAATTTCAGACTATGTTGCAATTAATTTGTATCGTGTTTCAACTCTTTCTGATCATGCTGCAATTTTTTACCGAATCATGTCGCAATTCCTGCAAAACAAAGTCGCAATTTTTCGAGTTGTGCCACTTTTGCGACCATGTTGAAACCTCATTTTTCGGATAACATTGAAACATAACCGATCATGGTGCAATTTTCATATCATTATGCAAATTGTTATTCTTGTCATGCTGCAATTTTAATCACACTCCAACATTCGATCATTACGCAATTTTTCGGATTATGCTGAAATTTTTTTCTATCGTGCTATAATTTTCCGATGCTGAATTTTTTTCTGTAAAATGCTGCAATTTTTCATGCTGTAATTTTTCTGCGCATGCTGAAATTCCAGGGGCCTTGCTGGAATTTTAAAATTTCTGGCCATGCAGCAATATTTTTGTTAAAATGCAGCAATTTTCAAACAATTTTGCTTTTTTGTGTACGTGGTGCAATTCTTTCGTATATTGCCGAAACTTTTCAGAATATCCCGCCGTGAAAATTGGCGGGATTTATTACGCTTTCTCTGCGGATGATAGCTCGAAAGAGGAATGATTTTTGTTTTTTTTGTTCAATTCATCATTTTTGGCTTGAACTCGTAGATGGAAAGCTAACCTGACCTGACCAATCTTCGCACCAAACCCATGCTTACTATTTGGTGCACACCAACTGCGACTGGTGTCCATCTAAAAAATAAAAAAAAAATCTGTGGCGAGTAGGAATTGAACCAGAGTCCCCTTGCTTACGAAATTGAATCCTTATAACCATACAGAGCCACCGTGGCAGCTCCGAAATTCGTTTTGCTTTTCACTTGTGAAACACAGCGAAATGCGTTGTTCTGCAATTTTTAGCCAGGTTTCTTTCTTTAGCTGGGTTTTGTAAACCTACACCTGGGACAGGTCAGGTTAGGCTGTTGTGGACCTTTCTCATGCCTATCTGCGCCGTTAAACCTGTGTAAATATCTGTGCAAATTAGTTTCTCAGGAGCGAAGTTGCTTGATTCTTCTTGATTGTAAAAAAGCAAGGAGTCAATATTCGAAACGTTTTCATGTTTGATTGGAGAAATATGAAAAAACTACGGCCTTATTAAAAAGCATAAAGTTTGAACCAAATCTGGAAAGTACACGGTGGCCCAACATGAGAGGAACAATTAATGACTCGTTTTTCTCTGAATTTCGAAATTATTTCTGACTTGGCCTTTGCATGAAGTATGGCACTGCAGGGCAAAAGTGTGCCAACACAAGCGTAAACATAATCCTAGAAAAATTTTAGAAATTTAACGGAAAAAACTTGTTGCAATCTGCCAAGTATCTTTTTTGTATCAAAATAACCCAGGTAACACACTCACCGAAAAAGCTTTTACGCTGTAAAACGCAACTTTACAAACCTCTGAACTCAACAAGTCATTTTCGTTCCACCTACGGACTTTATTTCCGAGAATTGAGTTTGAGATTGAGAGAGAACCACATATGGAAGCCCTCTTCAAAAACGAAAAGCAGATCTGAATTTCATTATCGCTAATATTTTTGTGACACACTGTATGTATTTTTAGCCAGTTTTAATTAGTGAAATTAATGGGGACGCTTCCCCGTTTTCGCAATTAAAAACTGAATAATTTTCGGAACCTTTTTGGACCTGTATTGGGTACGAGAGGGGTCTCACATTAATAGCAGCCAGGATTCGATTACCGGGCATCATTTAGAGGGGAATGCAGATTGAGAAAGCAGTGACGACAGCAAATACTTCCGGTAGAATTGAGGACTCAGCGCCCGAATATTTCTGACGCGATTGAAATAATCTGCCGTATTCCCCATTGTAACTCACCCTCAAGTTCAACTCAATATCATTCAATTCAACAGACGGATGCATCTTTCAATGCAACAATAGAAAGGGAATAAGCGTTGTGCATATAGAAATGAAATTTTCGCAACGCAAATCTATCAGTTGAATTGGCAAGTGAGTTGTACCTGTGAGTGAGTTGCAATGGGGAATTCGGCCGAAATTCTCCCTCAACTTTTCGCAGGATAAAATGACAGGTGAAACACAAGTCATGAAGATGATGAATTTACGCAACCCAGTAAAACCTTCATTTTTTCGGGTGAAGAACCGCATTGAACACAGAAAACCCTAACTTTTTCAAACGCTAGGCAACCCGCATTAAAACGTCTAATGTTTGTTGCATACCCGTTTTGTTAATAGGGGCATCGAGGCCTTTTTCTGTTGCGATGTCACTGCAGTCACGGCGGCAACCACAGCCGCAGCAACATTACGCGCCACAGCGGCCGAAGCCAGAACCGCCATTGCCCGCCACAACTGCCACAGCCAAAACCGCCGATCGTCGGTCACAACGGCCACAGCGGTCACAGCGGCCGCAGCGGCTACAGCCGAAACTGCCAATTTTCGGCTACTGCGGCCACAGCCTAAACCGCCAAAATTGTCGGCCACATCTGCCGCAGCCAAAACCAGTTGTCGGATTCGCCGTTACAGCCAAAACCGCCTATTGTCCGCCGCAGCTGCCACAGCTGCCAAGGCCAAATCGCCAATTGTCGGCCACAGCGTCCGCAGGCAATTTAAAACTTCGTGGTCACTTCGCAGGCACCTTCTAAAATCCAACCAAAAATAATTGTAAGATATAAGATTCAAATAAGACGTCAAAAAGGAAAGCATCCAGAAAAACGTGCCAAGCTGTGGCGACTACGGTAATCCAACTACTGTGGCGGATTGTGGTGAGCAACTGAAGCATATACGGGGTGTCCATAAAGTTACTGTGCAGTAAAAGTCGAGCGATTTGTTGTCATGCGAGCACATTGTTTAAAAACAAATTTTCTTACCAGTACCATGTTGAAGTACTCGTAGGAGAAGATGCTGTAAATGCTTTCTGGAAACTTGCATATCAAATACATGACGGCATTGCGATGGGTTGTCGTAGTTGCGGCGGCTGGCCAGTGGCCGGGAAATCTGGATTGTATTTTTTTTATTCAATATTGCATTTTTCAGGGTTGTTGTTAAATTGAAATATCTTCTGAAAATGATCGATCTAAAAATGATCTGGATGATTGTTATTATTATTATTATTATTTATTCAATACTGCCCACAAAGAAAATGGTGGCAGAACGACGAAAAAATCTGAGTCCAAGAGTAAAACACAATTACATGTCATGAAATAAAACAGAACAACAGGAAAAAATGGAAATGGGTCACACGACAGGTCAAGAACTGCAAGGTGCGATGCCTAGGGATGCCTTTGCCTTTGTAATTGTGGGAGACACGCCGGAAAGGGAATTCCAGTCTCTTACAGTGCGAGGGAAGAAAGAATTAAAATATCGATTTGTGCTACAAATGGGGGTTGTGAGGGCAAGACCGTTGTCGGTTCTACGTTGGTTCTTTTTAATGGAAAAACATGATGGTATGGAGAAATTGCAAGAGTGGGTAACAATGTCGCTTAGTAGCTTTATTCTACGCTCTCGTCGTCGTTGAGCCAAAGGGATTATGCCGAGTTCTTTCAGTAGAACGGACACACTGACGTTGCGTTCGAAAGATCCCGTGATCATTCTCGCAGCTCTTCTTTGGATCATTTCCAACTTCGAAATATCCGCCTGAGTAGCGGGGTCCCAAATTGTGCACGCGTATTCCAGTATTGGCAAAACAGAGGAAATGTACGATATGCTTTAAGCTTGGCACGACGGGAAGAATACAGAATATTTCTTGAGACAAACCACAGGGCCTTGCTGGCTTTTTCACAAGTAAACCGGACGTGATCTTTCCATGACAGATCGTTTGAAATTAAGACCCCCAGGTACTTGAATTGTCGATAAGTCCAGGCCATACAAGTGGCATGATCGCCTTTACTTAACATAAAATAGCAGGTGACGTGTATTTTATAAACAAAAATCTCAAACCTTTCACGCATGGTGCAGAGCTTTGCAAAAAAGGTTTAAAATGTGCAGAGGGAATGGATGATGAGGTTTACATTTGCAAAGGTAGGCTTCATGTCTATGGAGGCAAGAGCAAGGCGCACATTGGCTCGGATCGTAGAACTGTGACAGTCTGGGTCTAGACCGCATATACGAATAGTGATTCCTAGTTCCCTTATTGTCCCATTTAGACCAACATGTGTTCCAATTATTTTGCAAACGGAAATCATCATCTGATTATGGGGAATCTAGGAAATCTATGAAATCATGGAAATCTAGGAAATCTGACATTATACGTCATAACACATGTGAAACCTTTGGAAGCCATCACATCCCATTCTTTCTGCAGAATGTTAAACGTTGTTTGGAAACTCCTGTGCATGTATGTTGCATACACGTGTTTTTCGCGCTGAACTCTGGTTAGTTCATGGATCGTTTCTGAGAATTTGTACACACCGCGCCAAAGTTCTCAGAAGATGGAGTTCACTGCGCCAGCACAAGCGCCATTTTTGAACCAATGACCCCATGTATTTGGCTGATCTTTGACATCTCTTCTACGAACTCCCATGCTGGAAGACTTTTGAGAAGGACTTTGAAGACAACCCACCGGGGGGCGGAGGAGAATAAAAATTTCAGTGGGCAAATTACGTAGGAGACAAAGTCTCATAACCATCAATTCCTGAAATAATAAGAAATCAAATAGTCCATGAACAATAAAAGATAAGAATCTTTCAAAGAGTGACAGATTACAAGATAGAAAAAAAGAGACAGGCTGTAAAAGGAATAGATAGGAAGAGAGGGATAAGGGGACTGAGGAAGGGAGGGAGGGAAAAGGGGACTGAGGAAGGGAGGGAGGTAAGTAGGTAGGTAGGTAGGGAGCGAGAAGACATGCACAAAGAATTTTGCCGGACCCATTGCCTGAACAGGAGCGTTTTCGCCAGGGCTGTTGTGGTACGAAATTTACCCTTCTTCAGATTTTTTTGAGATTCTTGTTGGGAGATTTTCTTGGGATAAACATACATTTTTGGAAAAAGGTAGGGTTAATTTTTTTACCAAACACCTAGATTATCCGTTGAACTCCACATTCGGATGTAAATGCTGCGAGCATTTGCATTTAGTTTTCACCACACCTTCGGAACAGGACATTGCTGCGACTGCTCTCAATCAGTATCCAATACGGCTGAAAACGCCGTCGCCTGTTATTGTTAACTGGTAATCGTGTTGGCCTCAAACAAAGGTGTTGGATGCAAAGGTGAACCCGACACCATTGTTTAACAACTAGGTTACCCTTCTACAGATGCTGGGTGTCCAGTAAACTCTTCGCGCAAAACAATCCGATAAAATAGGTCAATTGAATCGGTGAGAATCAAAAGGTCATATGTCCACATTTTGGCCATTTTGAGTCAAGAGCGGAAAAATGTATGCCACGTATGAATCCACAGTTTGCAATCAAAATTGCTGATGTCCGACATTCGCAAACTCCTGAATTGGCTGAAATATTCAGTGCGAAATTCTGCTTTGGAATCAAAACGTCCTAAGTCCATGGACATAGGACCTTTTCGTAAAATTGTGATTTGTGGACATATGACCTTTTGATTCTCACTGATTCAATTACACTTTTAGGCGCCATGAAATATCAATGGCAGCATACTCTGAGAAAGACGTGGTGTTTGATTGATTTTTATATTTTTGAAGTTTCCTTATCTCGATGTTTTGAACTGTGTTGTGCGGCGGTATGACGCTCTGCCTTGCAGACTACCTGTGTATGATGGGTGAGAAAGCAGGCAGTGCATTCCAATCACATACAGTTCGGGGGAGAGGAGAATTCAACACTTGATTCGAGGTGCAAAGGAGAGCTGAAAAAGAAAGTCCATTGTCTGTTCTGCAGTGCTTATTTTTTTTCTTTTGCATTCGCATTTCTTCTTCGTGTTCATACTTTTATGTATTTCTTTCGCAAGATGCACGGAGAAGCGATAAGCCGTGGGCAAGACATTGAAAGTTTGATCCCGCGGTCCTTCCCGCGAGCCTAGTGAAACCAAGCCAAGTTCCCCCTCAAGGCGGAAACGCTTGTATCGCGTGAAAGTGATTCAGTCGTCATACGGGCGACTCCTTTCTGCATCGCCTCGATTCGGGCGATATCAGAATGAGTTGGGGTCCCAGGAGGAACAGGCGTACTCCAGAATGGGTAGCAGAAGGGAATCGTAGCTTTGAGCCTGGCGGCACTGGATGTATGTAACATGTTTTTGGATGTAAAGCTAACAGTTCAGCTATCTTTTCACAAGTCAAGGTGAAACTGAGCTTCTAAGAGAGGTTGGGTTCTTGAGGTAAGAATACGTGTAGACCCTGTATATGTGAGCAAATTTTAATTTACTGCTTCCTGCCCCAATGCCATTATTCACTGATCCCTGCCTGATTATTTCTCTGGCTATAAATTGAATTGCCATACGGGATACTACATACTTTGCGGCTTTACCAACAGGATTGCTAGTCTACAAAGTGTTCCATCCTACCACACAAAACCCAGAATTTCTTTTACAGACAGGTATAACTGTTTGAGGTTGGGGAAGTTGGCGAAACTTTAGGAGGCGGTTCGGGAAATGAAGGCGATCAGGACATGAAACTATCAAGGCAAAGGGTATCAAAATTGTCCTTCCAGCTATCGCAGAAAGGGGATGGCACGACTTTGTAGAGTGAGAACCCCGTCTTGTTCCGGCTGTTTGCGTCTTGCCCTGCCGCAGGATTAACTCGAAAGTGGAAAGCGTTGGAAATTTATTGCCCTTGTCCTGTTTTGTTGGTCAGTGGTAAATTCGACATTCAGAAATTATTCCTGGCACATTCTGGCCGAAATTGCTGCAAGGACTAAAAGGGCACTAAATACGAATAAGTGCCCAAATTATAAGACGAACACCTTTCCCGCAAAGGACTGGTGATCTCGATACGGTCGGAGAGCTGAGGATTCCAGTCGTCCTATAATTCATCACGTATACTGGCTGAAACAGATATACCAAAATGCGAAAATTCGGCCTAGGAGGCTTCATTTCCACCTGCCTGTTTTGTATTCACTCTGCGCCAGTGTTTTTCGAACAGCGGAGTAAAATTTTACACACTTGTGGGGGAACGTACCTGGTCCGACATGTAGGTTAGAATGGTATAAATTAGGTTAGGATAGGTTAGTTTAGGTTATGATACTGTAATATGGGTTTGGCTAGGTCAGGTGAGGTCCGTTTTACTTTGGTTTGGTGGATATTTGCGAGATTTATTTATTTATTTATTTGATTTATTTGAAAAGTAAGTTTTGCGTTGTTGAGCAAACATTCTTCCTGCAAAGTAGTGCGTCAAAACATAAACAAACAAAAACAAAGATAAGTAACATTCGATCTTAAGTGTTTCGGAACAAAGTATCCCGAGCCCACTTCTGACCACTTCGGGAGTAAATTGGATACACTTATAGGGGGAACGTACCTGGTCCGAAATTTTTATGTTCAAGTGGAAAATTAGGTTACGTTAGGTTATAGGATGGTTGAGTTAGGTTTGATTGGGATTGTGTAATATGGGCTTGGTTAGGTCAGGTGAGGACAGTTTTACTTTGGTTTGGTGGATATTAGCGAGATAAGTAACATTCGATCTTAAAGTTTTTTCGGACCAAAGTATCCCGAGCTCACTTTCTGACCACGCGCCAGAATCAATGATAACATGCGCCGGAAAACAGTTTGCTTTCGTGCGACGCGTGAAACTCGTCAGGCGCTGTTGAAATTGGATTACCCCTGTTTTTACCGGCGACCTTTGTAAATCCTTCTGTGTTCAAAGATGTTTGGCTGACCTGACCCTGTTTCAGACACAAGAAATGACTGGATTTTAAACATAAAGAAGAAAGTTGCATTTTTCTGAGGTGCGACTGTTCTGATCTCCTGAAACTACTGATGTTCGCCCAAAATGAACAGCCAAAACCACAGGAACATTCAGCATCTCTCTGGCAAGAACCATGGTAAATATTTACCAGAAGTTTCGAATGAAAACCTAACCGTATTAATGAAGGATTTCTGTAAAATGCATGTAATTCATTGCACCCATCGTTAAAATGTCTGCGGATAACCCACCTCTGCTCGATGGCGAATTTGCAGCACTGGATTTTAAAACTTCATGGTTGGTGCTATTACAGGAGCTTGATGGACCACAACCTCTATTTTGCTTTAGTCAAGAGAGGGTTTCAGATAGTGGAGAGGCCATCTGGTGGACATATAGCATAAATTTCCTCGCAGAATTGTGGATGAACTATGAACTGCAGTGTGAGAAGGTAACGGAAAATTATTCGGATAACAGTGAAAAGTCGTCTTCGATATGGGGATTCCAAAGAGCAATATCCTGCAGTGTTCTTGGGGGTCATCGTATTTTTGAACTCAGCATCATGTAGAGATACAAAAGCTATTGAAGGGCTTCTTGTAAAATAAGCTTCTTGTAAATAAAAATTGTAAGAATATCATTAGAAACGGTAAGATACTCGTATCTAACGGTAAAGTATCATAAGAATTATTTTTGATGGATAAAAATGAAAAAATAATGAAAAAAATGATGAATTATAATTCATTATTTTTTAACATTTTGCTTCTTTAATTACTTTTTGTGTTTATTTTTTTTCATAAATTTTTATCATTTTCTTATTTTATCTTTTTTCAATTCTCATTTTTTTTTAATTTTCAGAACTTGAATTGCCAGTCATTTATTGCTTTGTGAGGTTTTCTGGATAACGACATTTTCAGGTAAATATCTGCGGATTCGCCAATGTCTTCGAGAAAACTTAAAAATTTCAGGTTCTCCATAGAAATTGGGGGTGGAAACTTTTTTTCTAGGCAACTTGAAATGCTGAGGTGAAATGATTCGAGATTTTTTTAGATTGCTTTGTTGGCCCTCAGCATTTTCGAACCTCAACGACCCAGGACCTTAAAAACACAAGCAGATTTCTAACAATTTTTGCATCATTAAAGTTTTCCAACGAAGACGTTCTTCCAGAGCGATATCTAAAAGAATTCTAGCATTTTCAGGCAATATCAATCCAGAATATTTGCCATATCGGAGGCGTTCATGACGGTGTGGAAATGAGGACGGGTGGGAGCTTGTCCAGACCCATTCTAATTTCATGGGGAGACATTCTTGACCGTAGTTTCTCAGATTTTGATGATAGGCCAGTTTCAGAAAAACCTGCCAGATGGCTTGCACGGAGTCATATTTCATGGCCTCCCAAATTGACGTGAGTTGGGCTAATTCTTCGGACAAGGGTAGATGTCGCTTCCCTTGCGGGTTCCAACATAAGCTCACGTATTCCAGCGATTTTAGGGGTGGCTTGTCGCCCTATTTCCGGAAAAGACCTTCGCCAATGCAGAACTGCTTTTGTCAAGTCTTCAGTTAAAAATTCCAAAGGTTTCTTTCAGTAAGTTTTGCTGACGAAAGCATCAGAAATTTCTTCATGGAAAGGCGTTCCCGTCCTTCTTCCTTTCCTTTGCATACAGTGATAAATTCCACATTATTAGGTTGAAGTCTAACCAAATTGGGCATTCGCAAGAAAGCGCAAACATCGGACGCAGCAGAATTTACATAACCAATTATACCCGGGTTTTCATGCATCCATAGATCAGGTGCGCCGAGTGCAGCAAATGGACTCTTTCGGCTGCGGGCGGCCGCATTCCTAGGCGGGCTGCATTACTGCTTCAGCAAAGCGCTTCTGTGGTCTCAGCGAGCCTGGCATAAAGTTGCTGAACACGCTTAAAATACGCTTTTAAGTTCGGTCTTCCCTTCCGCAAATACCTTCGCTCCGAAAATGGGCACTATCATTTAAGAGAGCAGACCGCGAAATAAGTTTCTGTGTGCGATTTCGTCCTGTCTGCGGAGCTTTAAAACCCGTTTTGAGTCCGTTGCATGCGCGCCAATGCAGCTACTTTCATTTCTACTATCCTCGAATCTGTGTGGTGGACTGTGAATTGCAGAATTTGATTCAGGTATTTTTACACTCCCTATCAAAAGTCTTCGAACATAGAAGTTCATTATTAACTCAGGCGCCATTTCGAATCAATGTCAGCATGCGCGGCAAAACATCATGACACTCGTGTGAGGCGTGAAGTTGCACCAAGGCCTGTTGAAATTAGATAGCCCCTGTGTTAACCAGCACTTTAAAATATCGCCTATATTCGAAGACTTTTGATGAGCTCCGTTTTTTCGAATTACAAAACCAGATTTTTCCACTTCTGATGCAGTGCTCATTCTTTTGGCGGTTATTTCCGAAGGAATCATTAAAACCAACAAATTTGAACAAAAGAACCTGAAAATAAATTTTTAAGACCTTTTTATCCTTTGGCATATTTTTGTGTTTGAACTTTTGGAATGTTTTTTTTTTGCAAATTGTTTGGCTTTTTGGATACATTTGAATGTTTTTTACTTTGAATGTTTTTTTTTTGCGTTCAGGAATGCCTTATCGGAAGTCCAGTTAGACGACCTTTCCCCGGCAGATCTGATAAAATCCGTTTTGAACAAGAATTTAAAGTTTCAGCCCACTTCCTACACTGAAGTGGACGTCAGTGAAGTAGTTAGCTTTTGGTTTCTCCCGCAAAGGAAGGCAGATTCAGCAGTTTTTATGCGTTCGGAGTTCACTTAAGACAAAAACGCACCACTTAGTTCGTCGAAGGATGGAAAGGGGTTGAAAATAGGAAAACGGGAATACCGCAGTCGGAGCCGCCCTGACGATCGGTGATGCAATTTGCCTAAGACCAGCATCCCACCCTCTCCAATAGACTTCTGGCTTAGTCTAGATACCTGAAATTAAATCTAGGGTACCATATCCTCCCAGAACGTGGAATTATGACAATTGTTTTCCTTGCGTTTGTCTCTTTTTCCTCCAAAATGAATTACCCTGAACCTGGTGTTTCGTTTGGCATGGAAGTGGGGGGTCTCCTAGATCCTAGCATACGGTGAACTTTGACCTCCAGTAGCTATATAAACATTCCGTGTGTGCCTGTTTTACCTGATATCTTTCACTGTAAGAGTGCTGCGTTATTCTCTGTAAACGTTCAAACACTTCATCTCTGCAAATCTCAGAAATGAAAAAAAAAACATGGACTGTCATCCTGATGGATTCCTGTTTCCCGGGACTGTTTGTCGGCCGTGTTCCCCGGATTGCAACTCACCCTCAGGTTCATCTCAGCTGCGAATTCAACAAACGGAGGCATGTTTCGAGAGAATGGAAAAGGAATAAGCTTAGAAATGAAATTTTCCAAACACAAATCAATGAATTTGTCATGGCGGAGTATAGTAGCGGCGGAAAAAGATTACTCATACATGTGTTTTTCCCATCTAACTGTTGCCTCCGAAACTTTTTTTTCTTTCTTTTTACTCTTATGCAGCCGGTAGAAATTAAAGTGCCAAATTGGAACGGAGCTTCCAAGAGGTGTCAGATTTTGACTATAGTGATGAAAGAGGATCTTTTATTTCTACAGCATGGAGTTTTTGCTAAAATCTCAAGAATGGAAATTTTTCACATGTATATGGGTAATCTTTTTCCGCCGCCAGTATACCATGTAAGTAACATCAATTGTTCAATCGCAACAATGGAGAAAATATAGCGTTGTGAATAGAAATTAAATTTTCTCAACGAAAATCTGCAGTCAGATTTGGCTGTAAAGTTGACGCTGATGGGTGTGATTGACGGTGGGGGTATATCCGATCGTCTATTATCGACTTTGATTGACGTCGAAAGTGGCTTGGAGGTGTGGAGCATCATCGGGGGCATGTGAGCCCGCCATTTGTGCGAGCTCAAGAGCCCTTCTAAGCGACGTCTAAAAAGGGTCTCTGGGCCTCTGGATCAACCCGGTGTGGTTTTGTTTGCGTTGCATAGGTATATTACAATATCATAACCCAAAAGGGTTAGTTCTGCCTATATTGCTCACAGAAGGCTTGCGAAGGCATCTTTTGAGGGCTCACATCGGAGGAATTTTGCTTTGAATCGCTCAAAACCTATAAGTTTTAATCACCAGGGAACAGACCTCAATCCAGACACGTTTCAGTGCCAATTTTTTCATTGTCAGAAAAACTCACTCCAGCGGGAGTTAACTGTTTTCGCGTGGCTTTCTGCGTTGGCGAAGGCATAACGACGCACATTTATAGAACCATCTTTATGCTGGCTTACACCAACGGTGTTTTTACTGCGGTGTCACACTACGTCGTGAAAAATAGTAGTGAAAAAGTGCAGAGTAGTGAAAAACGAGTAGTGAAAAAACAGCGGTTAAAGCTGTTTAGACGGGTTTGAACTACCCCGTTTATGTTATCTCCAAAGCATTTCTACAGTATGCACGCACGTACCAATCGGCTTAGTTTTGTTGTTGTTCGGTTTGGTGGTTAATTTCAATGTCTTTAGATTGTTATTTCTTTAGTCTGCGGGTTAGGTTTTAAACCTACTGTAACCAAACCCAATCCGATCAAAACCTAACCTAACCTAACCTAGCCTGACAAAAGCAGCAGCCACATTGAAATGAAAAAAAAAAATAGAACAACAACAAAAAATACCTGTTGGTGCACCCTGAAGAATTGGTTTGGCGATTGTGTAAGCGTTCTCAACTGTCCCCAATTCTCATCTGTCTCTCAACTGTCCCCAAAATGAAAAATCTCTCTGTTACAGTCAGGACATGAGAAAAGTATACACCTTAGCAGTTCGAACTGTCCCCGCCGTAGAGGCAGCTTGAACCAAAGTAGCTGGAACAGTTCTCGAGTCTGTGAGAAAATAGTCAGTAAACTTCTCTCGGAAAAAGTCTTCTGAAAATATTAATAAAATACATTTGCCGTTTTTGTTCGTTTTTCGACCAATTCCGTTGTCACTTTGACCGTAGCTCGTGCAAATGAATTGCACACTGTTTAAAAATCCACTCTCCCTTCATCGCAATTCGTCCCCAGTTCGCAAAGAAAGGGCCAAAAATGCGAAAAATAAAAATGTCAAGCAGAAGTGTTTGCGGTCGGCATCAAAACGACCCACAATGTGTGCAAGTCAAGTCAGTGCATCAAGGACAATGAACACTCGGCCGTATAGTTGAGTTGAACCTGAAGGTGATTGGCGATTTTCAATGGGGAATGCGGCCGACTATTTCTTATAGCGTGTCCACACATTCGCGATTTTGTCGCGTTGTCGCGTCGTCGCGCGCGTTGAAGTTGTCCGGTGCGACAACATCGCCTCGTGTGTTGCATACTATGCATGGTGATTCGTTCTTCATAAATGGCAATGTCGTTGCACCGGACAACGTTTTCGCGCGCGACGACGCGACAACGCGACAAAATCGCTAATGTGTGGAACCGCTATAACATAGTTATTTTGAACATGGGCCAACTTGAATTGAACCCATGGGGTCACCGAATGGTCATGTCAAAATCTGGGAAAAAAGCTGCTGAAGAGTAGGCAAAAACCAGTAATTTCATCAATAATTAACAGTTTTCCAATGGTCCCCGTTATTTTGGTTCGGCCCCATCAATCTCCGTTAACGTACAGCGCGTGTAAAGCCACAGAACCTCCTGAACTGTCGCTTTGACAGTGATTGGCAGTTATTCCGTTGACAGAGACATGCGTGGAGTTGCGAGCACAGAGAGCGCAGCTTTTCAGCAAACTCTGAAAGCAATTTCGATATTGTCGCTTATCCCGGCCGGATGTGGATTTAGACGCGATTCTCTTGTTTGTTTGTGTCCATAGCTCTCCTTATAGCTCAGTTCTCCGATCTAGGAAAATAAATAATATATCAGCAGCTTGCCTCTGCTGATATGTTTGTTCGGTGTGTGGCATTCAATTTCTCAGTTTTCATCTTTTATCCTTTCGTTACACACATCAAATGGAGTGAAAACTCCGCGGTAATGGTGGGCAGGGTGATTCAATCTGCTGTTTGGTGTGGAATATTCTCCGTAGGTTGGGATCCCCAGTTGATTTGATATCTTAGCTCATTAGAGACGATTCAGAGTTATGTTTCAATTGTTAAAGTTTTTTTTTGCACATAAACTGCTCCGTTAACATGAAGGTCAGATGACAGTTCGCTGCTTCAAATGCGTTGGCCATATGCATATCCAATCTTACACGTTCGACTTGCATGTTTTCGTTGTCTTCTGAAAAATTGCCCAAATATCGTCACCTTCGCAGTAACGTCTCTTACATCGGTGGTGTTTTCAGATTGGGAAAGTCCGTCCAAATTTTCATTCTGCTTTCAAAATCATACGGTTGTCGGCTCGAGAATTTCAACGACTATGCTATAAGAAACAAGTGAGAAAGACCGTAGAAAAAGTTCCTATAGTGATAAGTCGATGAAATGGTTAAAGGAATGATTGAAGAAAATGGTTGAAGAAATGCGAACATTTTGTCAAGGTAATAATTTTAAAAACCTAAAAGGAATGCCAGCAGATGGAAACCAAACGAATTGGTTTTGATTTAAGAGTTCCTGGAGTAACCTTTTCGTTTGAGCTGACCACACGACGATGGAGATTTTTCATCTTATTTTGCAGCTGATTCGCGCATGATTTGAATGCCACGTAGTTTTTGCTTCAGGAAACTGGCCGCAAAGTGCATCTCACGTGATCCTCGCGTTCCCTTGCTTGTGCAGAGTGTCCCTGAAAAAAAAAGCAATAGAGGCATACCGGTGTGTTCAATATGCCCATGTCAATAATTAAAGCTGTCCAATTATGCACAAATGGGATCCGACACCCGCTCCTTGGATATGGCCACCAGCACTCAAAATGGTCTCAATGGGGCTTTGGGGTCCGCGAAAAATTGCATTGTGCGCACGTAACTCCCCTGTTCCCCTGTTTATGCACGAGTTTATCTCGGCAAACTGGAAAGATACTGCGTAAAATTGCTACGACCCTCCAATGTGATACAACACACCACTACAGTGCACCAGTTTTACCAGATTTTAGGGATCATATTTGCAAAATCGTAGGTTTTGGCAAATTTGGTCGCTGAACATTTTTTTCTTCAACCAATGATGAGGAATTACACCGTAAGGATCACCAAAAAGGGAACTATGCGATGATGATCTGTATACGGCTCCAGTATCGGGTATATGTTGGGACTCTGTCAGCGGAGAGATCATGACGGGGGTAACGCAAACTCCGTGCTGCGAGGTAAATTTTTGCCATCTGCTCCAATGGAAAAAATTTACCTCGCAGCTCGGAGTTAGCGTTACCCCGTCATGATCTCTTAGCTGTGTGACGGGTATATCTTGTGTATTTTGAGGGTCTGAATAAGGGAAATGGAGGATTGGATCAAATTTTTCACTGGATGTCTGTTATTGGAACTTGCCCCAAAAATGGAGCAGCACGACGCCATTGTGTCCGGTCCATTGTCAATGTTCCCGTGCATCAGCCTAAAACCATATTACAATGCCCTCGATACGTCTGCGAATGCATTCCGATGTGCCTGAAATAAGGGTTCACCTGCTCGGGGTGCTGATGAGCTGATCATAAGATGCTTGTCATTCATAAGGGTGCTGACCATTCATCAGAGTGCTTATCATAGGCTCCGATCATTCATCAGATTGCTTATCATAGGGTGTGGTTACACGGGCGCTGATCATTAAGGTGCTGATCATTCTTCAGGGTGCTGATCATAAAGATGCTGGTCACTCATCAGGGTGTTGATCATAAGGTGCTGATTAAAAAAGGCTGATTATAAGGGTGCTGATTAAAAAGGTGCTGATCATGAGGTGCTGATTAAAAAGGGCTGATCATAAGGGAGCTGATTATAAAGGCGCTGATCATAAAGGTGCTGATCATTCATCAGGGTGCTGATCAAAGAGGTGGTGATCGTAAGGGTGCTGATTAAAAAGGGTTGATCATGAGGGTGCTGATTAAAAAGGGCTGATCATAAGGGTGCTGATCATAAAGGCGCTGATTAAAAAGGGCTGATGATAAGGGTGCTGCTTAAAAAAGGCTGATCATAAGTGTGCTGATTAAAAAGGGCTGATGGTAAGAGTGCTCCGCATATGGGTGCTGATTAAAAAGGTGCTGATCATAAGGGTGCTGATTAAAAAGGGCTGATCATAAGGGTGCTGATCATAAGGGTGCTGGTCATAAAGGTGCTGATTAAAAAGGGCTGATGATAAGGGTGCTGCTTAAAAAAGGCTGATCATAAGTGTGCTGATTAAAAAGGTGCTGATCATAAGGGTGCTGATTAAAAAGGGCTGATCATAAGGGTGCTGATCATAAGGGTGCTGGTCATAAAGGTGCTGATTAAAAAGGTGCTGATCATAAGGGTGCTGATTAAAAAGGGCTGATCATAAGGGTGCTGATCATAAGGGTGCTGGTCATAAAGGTGCTGATTAAAAAGGGCTGATGATAAGGGTGCTGCTTAAAAAAGGCTGATCATAAGTGTGCTGATTAAAAAGGGCTGATGGTAAGAGTGCTCCGCATATGGGTGCTGATTAAAAAGGTGCTGATCATAAGGGTGCTGATTAAAAAGGGCTGATCATAAGGGTGCTGATCATAAGGGTGCTGATCATAAAGGTGCTGATTAAAAAGGGCTGATGATAAGGGTGCTGCTTAAAAAAAGGCTGATCATAAGTGTGCTGATTAAAAAGGTGCTGATCATAAGGGTGCTGATTAAAAAGGGCTGATCATGAGGGCGCTGATTAAAGAGGTCATGATCATGAGGGGCGGATCAAAACGGTGTTGATCATAAGGGAGCTGATCATTAGGGTGCTCTCCTATGATCTGCTTTTGAATATCTGATTTTTCTTTCATCCCTTTTGATCATTCGCTGATCATCCCTTTTGATAAGTAGGAGTGTAAGAAATTTGCAAACCAGAAAATGAAAGCCGATGTCCGTTGCGATGGGGAAATTTTAATAGGGTAAAACCCTGGGGTAAAACTGAGTTAAAATCTGTGAAAAATCCTGTTAAAAATGTTCTAATCTTGAATGAAGCAGAAATGGGTCCTCGAATAAAATTTCGCCCAATCTGAGATTGCCGAACGAGATTCCTTCGAGAACATCGCACTAGCTTCAAATCCTATCTCTTCACTGCGGTTGACAAAGCATCGAAAATAACGCCGCCAAACCTACACAGACTTCAGAAAGTTAAACAGATACTCGTATATATATAGACAAAGGAAACTGACCTAAAAATAGCAGATTTTCAAAAACTCCCACTACTTTATGCTGGCATAGGGTCTCCTCACTCCTGCCATTAGATACAGGCTCAGCCAAAGATCCGGTCAGTCTGCGTATAAATAGTTCAACCCTCGGCATTCCGTGCGATTTCGGTGTTCTGCCGGTGTGGAATTAACACTGTTGTGTAATCCGTTGCGTTTTCTTCCCATGACAAGACAAGAACATTGTGTAAAAAACTTAACACACAGCAGCCACATTTGGCGTAACCAACTTCCGTACGTTAGTCACGTTTCGTCTTTCTTTTTTCTTCATTGAAGCTAACCAAAACTGTCCTAACCCTCTTTCAATGCCTCTTACTTGTTGTCAACCCACTCGTTGGTGTCGGCCCAGAAGGCCCGGAAGACGTCTCAGGGGTTCGCGTGTCCACATGCGATATAGGTGCTTATTGTACAGATAAACCAAAAAATATAAATAAATAAAACAAATAAAACACATGAAACAAATGAAATAAAAATGAAAATAATTACAATAAAATAAAAAGTAATTAAAATTGATAAATAAAAAAAAATAATAAAAACAAGTAAAATTAAAAATGAAAAACAATTAAAATAGTAAATAATAAATAAAGTAAGAGATTACAAATAATTGAAAGAAATGAAATAAAAAATGAAAAATCATTTGAAATATGTGAAATAAAAAACAAAAAATGAACAAAATAAGTTGAATAAAAAACACCAAAACAAATAAAATAGGAAATGAAAAAAAAAATAGTTAAAATAAGAAAACGAATAAATAAAAAGTGTGAGTGAATTGCGACACGCCAAAAAGGTCTCAGAAAATGAACGGTCCTCATTTTCACACACCCTGTAGGCCAGTTCTGGGCAGCGAGAGGCTGGCTGTATCTCTTCACAATTTTGTGGCCTGTTTTCGATACTTTTTCGTGCCCTTTGCTCTCGTTTTTGTTTCTGTTTTTGTTCTTTTTTGTTTTATTAGTCGGCTCACGTCCGGCATGGATTGTGCTCGCATACTACAGCACTTTGTTTATTTTACAGCACGCCTTAAGTGATCCATTCTTGTCTTTTATTTTCCGTTTGCCCACTAAATTAAGCCCTTTATTCCCGTTATTCCCTTATTCGCGGCGTCTGTCTTACGCTTCTAGTCTATCCCTATACGAAGCTATTCTTTGTCCTTTTCCTCGTTGCAGTTCTATCCTAAATCAACCAGGGGCGTTTTTATCGGAGTTGTGGGGGGGGGGGTGCAGCGCTGGGGCCTAAAACCATGCAAACTAGTAGGTCTATACTGGTGACGGAATTGATGTGGAGTGGCGGCGGAATTAATGTGCTCACACATGTGTGTCCCTTATTTTTTCCTGCCTCCGAAACTTTTTTGTCTTTCTTTTACTCTGACGGAGGCGGTAGAAATCAAAGCGCCAGTTTTCAACACGTCAGATTTTGACCTCGGTTAGGAAATAGGATCTTCAATTTCTGCAGCATATAGATTTTTTGCCAAACTCTGAATGATCAATTTTTTATACTAAGACATTCTGAATACTCGGGCCATAGGAGATTTTTGTCAGACTTTTGAAGCACGGGGCAATGTTATTCTCCATCTAGTAAGCGCCGCTAAATGCATTCCTTCATGTAATGTGTTTTGCGGCGTATGAGAAATGAGGAAGTACATTGCCCCGTGCTTTCAAAAGTCTGAAAAAATCTCCCATGGCCCGGGTATTCAGAATGGCTCCGTATGTATGAGTATAATTCCGCCGCCGCAAAACGCATACGTGTAGAAATAGCAGAGATTGTTTGCAGAAAAATTTGCAGATTGTTGTTTGTGTGTAGAAAACAGCGTCGATTGTTTCTGAGCGGCGGAGTGTTCAATTGACAGCAGCGAATTTCCGCAACCCCTATCTTTTTCCCTGACTCAAGCAACACACGTGATTTACAACCATGCCAGTTGCAGCGCCGATTGGTTCTGAGGGGCAGACTATTCAATTGACAGCGGAGGATTTCCCGCTGCCCCTAACTTTTTACCGAGATTGCAACACGCCTGATTTACAACCATGCCAGTTGCAGCGCCGATTGTTTCTTAAGGGCAGAGCATTCAGTTGACAACATCGGAAATTCCCGGTGCCCCTAATTTTTTCCCGACATATGCAACACACGTAATTTCCCACCTCTCCAGTTGCAGCGCCGATTGTTTCTTCGGTGCAGAGTATTCAATTGCAGTAGCGGCTTTCCCGCTGCCCTTAATTTTCCCCTCCCGGCACATGAAACACACGTGATTTATCACCATTCCAGTTGCAGTGCCGAATGTTTCTTCGGGGCAGAGTATTCAATTGCAGTAGCGGCTTTCCCGCTGCCCTTAATTTTCCACTCCCGGCACATGAAACACACGTGATTTACCACCATTCCAGTTGCAGTGCCGAATGTTTCTTTGAGGCAGAGAATTCCATTATTATTGACAGCACCGGATTTTCTCCTGCCCCTTACTTTTTGCCGACCTCAGCAACACACGTCTTCGATCGCCTTGCCGGTTGCAGCACCGACTGTTTCTGAGGGACAGAGAATCCAATTATTGACAGCACCGGATTTACCGCTGCCCCTAACTTTTTCCCGACCTATGCATCACGCATGTTCGATAGCCTTGCAGTTGCAGCGCCGATTGTTTCTGAGGGGCAGCGATTCAATTGACAGCACCGGACTTCCCGCTGCCCCCAACGTTTTCCCGACAACATGCAACATACGTGCCAGATCCCCTTACCGGTTGCAGCGCCGATCGTTACTGAGGGACGGCGTGTGTTCGCGCTGCAGGGCTTCGTCCCCAATCCAGACCTGCAAATGGCACAAAGGTCACGAAAGCCCGAGTGTTACACGATTGAAAGTCACGAGCTTCGGTGGACCTTGGATTCCGACCAAAGGCTGTCATTCGAAGTGTCATCCTTGCAAACACCTTTCACAACCTTCACGTTTCGGTGGTTCCCGTCCCCCTGAATTATACGCCAATGCTCTGTATCCCGTTTGTTCACATCGGCTTATTTGAAAAATAAAAAACAGGCCAGAGTCCGGTCAACAGGACAAACAGAGGGTATAAAATGGCAGAGAAGGAGAGTCAACGAGCGATGAATAAGGCACCCTTTCGCATTGTCCTCGCGGTTCGAAACTCAGCTTTCCGGCGGCCGGCGGCCGGCCGGACCAGGCCAATTCTGACCGGAATAAGTAACGAAATTGGCAAAAGTTTGTCCGTTTATGTGATCTTTTTTTGTCCCACTGCTCTATATAGTTTCAGTCGTTCGCGAGACGTATGGGCGCTTTACTATCCCTTTATCTTTTTTATTTCTCTGACTGGTTCCACCGCTTTTCCACCCTACATCCCCTTCCCTGTAAGGCAGTCACATGAAGAGTCTGTCCTGTATAGTTGTGGCGAAATAACATCACCCACACATGCAAAATGGCAATTGCTCGCTTTTTCAAAAAGTTGTCGCTGTAGAAATAATTATTGTTCCTCTTTTGTCGCTGAATTAAACCAGAGACTTTTAGGAAGCCTTGCTGTGACGCAACCTTCCACTTTCGCCCTTCCCTTCCTTCAACCATTAGTCCTCCCACTTTCGTGCACCTCAAAGATCCTCTAACGACCGCACGTTCTCGATCTTGAAATGTGGATTATCAATTTTCCCCGATTCAGCTCTCTTTTCGTCCGCCTCATTTCTGCACCCTCTCCTCCCTCTCCACTCTTGCCTTGTGGTCGGTTTTCGCCATCCCAACTTTTACTTTGTAGTCTACCTCTGTCCACTTTTGCCTTGTGGTCTACCCCTCTCCACTTTTGCCTTACTGTCTACTTATCTCCACTCTGGTTTTGTGGTCTACTCTCTTCCCACTCTAGCCTTGTGGTTTACGGCTTTCCATCTTTCCCCTCGCCACTCTGATCTTGTGGTCTGCACCTCTCCACCTTGCCTAGTGGTCCACCCTCTCCACTATGATCTTGTAACTTCCCACTCTTGCTTTGCGGTCCACCCATCTCCACTCTGGCTCCACTCTGGTCTGACAGTCTTCCCACTCAGTTTTGCTGGCCTACCAATCTTCACTCAGGACTCGTAGTCTATCCTTTTCCACTCTTTCTTTGTGGTCTACCTATCCACTCTTACCATATGGTCTACCTTCTCTCCAGTCTGGCCTTGTGGTCTACCCCCTTCCACTCGGCCTTGTGGTCTATCCCTCTTCACTTTTGCCTTGTGGTCAACGCCTTTCCTTCTTTCCTGGTTGTCTACCCTCTCTCCACTGTGCCCTTGTGGTCTACTCTCTCCACTCTTACCTTGCGTTCTGCCACCTCCACGACTCAGTCTTTGCGGCGTGCCCTTCTCCACTCTTGCCTCTTGGTCTACACCTCCTCATTCTTCCCTTGTAGTCAAACCCCTAAACTCCTCAGGCCCTGTGGTCTAACTCCTCTACAGTCTTGCCTTTGTGGTCTACCCCTTCTCGCTGTGGCCTTATGGTCTGTGTGCCTCCCCATTCTTGCTTTCTGGTCTGCCTTTACCTCATCGCAGACTACTTGTGGATCGTATGTCCATTCTCTTCTCCTGATACTATTTTGTTTTATCAATCCCACGTTGCTCCATTCAAGCGCTGCCGACAATTCCTTTATATCGTGAAATCCCTCCTTCGTATTTCCCAACTCGCCTCCTCTCCCTACAATCTGATCCAATTCTATCCCACACGTTGTCTCTCCGCTTTTTCTTGCGCCCATCCCATTATCTCGGTCTGTTTGACATGCGGGGTCAAGGAATACCGAAAAATTTGTACCTTTTATTCTGTCAATGTGTCATTTGCTTTTTTCAGCTGTCTGATTTCTTAAAATTGTGATGAATTGTGGTCCAGCGTGAACTTTGCAGAAGTGACCCACGCATGGTTTTTTGCATTACACGTCTGCCTTTCCAGAGTAGTTCAACGCAGAATCAGCATAGAATTTGCAGACTAACCGACCGCCAAAGGCGCTCTGAACCTCTTTCCAACGGCCTGCCACTTTTATAGATTGACGTTGTACAGCCAAGACTGATTACTTTTAACGTTCTGAAGCTGCATTATGGAGCGGCATCTGAGATTTGCACCGTTCCGTAAGAAGACCCGGGCTGAACAGATGGGGTGCAGAAATGTTCGAATTTTTTGAGTCGATTTGCATTGGCAAACGTTTAGAAAATTTACAATCATTGTCTACACGTTTGCGGGTGTCGACCTTTACTCGTGATGTGTGTTTTGTTGACGCACGGTCAAGTTTTTTTGCGGATCGCAATTTATTTATTTTCGTTTTACTTCGGTAAAACCGGCCAGTTTTGTTGTGGGCCACAGAAGCCTGATTTTTCCTCCGCAATATTGGAACAAAAGGAGATTTGAGGTCGAGTTTTCTTCGTTTGACCCGGACACAAAACGTGAAACGGCCAAACTAAACAAATATTCAACAAACAAGCAACCCGCGATTTTGCATGGACACTCAATCAGACGTCTCGTATCCAATGGAGGGGATGAAGGAGCCTCTGTTGAGCCAGCCACGCTCTAAACAAGCGGCCCAAAGGATAATGTTAAAGCGCAAAAATGAGGATACCTAATGTTTTATCCTGGTCGTTAGGTTTCAAACCTGCGAACATTCTAAACATTGTCGGTTTGGAACACCCTTTTCAAACAATGTTCCGAAATGAACACTCCCACCTAAGCCCACGTTAAAAAAGGTGTTCCACACAGAAACCTCATGTTTAGAGTGTATCATTCAGGCCACACCTTTCGTGTAGGTACACACCAACAAGTAACTCTATTTTTTTCAGGTGCTGAAATTTTCTGAAAATTCCTCTCCTGCCCCGATTCGAACCTGACACCTTCACCATCTCATTGGAAAACGCAATGCCATTGATTATTGCTTGTGGTCGCCTTGAAGGGGTTGAAATATCGGCATGATGTCTGATGTGATTTCAAGACTTCTGATTCGAATCGTGAACGAAAGTCGACAATAAACATCGGACATGTGAAGTTCAAGAAAAGCGTGTACAAAGCAGGGGTATTTTTGGCATAGGCCTGCGTTAAAAAGCGTTGGTTTCTTTTGGAGGAAATATTTTTTTTTAAAATATGGAAAATAACTGCGTCCAAAGGAAAGTAAACAACTTTTACAAATAAGGTGGTACATTTTGGCTTTCTTTCAACGATAAGTTTTGTTTTTTTTCAAGGAGAAGGAGACTGACGTAACCAAGGCAAAATTGTCCCCAAGAAGTCCCGTTTTGATTAAACCGTCAATTTTAATCCTCATTCGCTAGAGCCGCCCGTGCGTGCAGAAAGGACCCATCCAGCCTGAATACACTCTAAATCCAGTTGGGCACGAAATCATCCGCCTGTCATTCACAGACATTTCGTGCATGTGCAAACGGTATGGTTTCGGCAGACATTCCTGGAATTATTGGAACCGGAAGGACCGTTACTCGACGCGACCGCACAACGGAGGATAAAAAGTTAAGTCGCCGCAAGTTGCCGTGTCATCGTGCTTGCTCTTTTGCCGCAATTTCGCTGTCGTGTACAGGGTGTCTCTTAAAGACTGCTACAAACTTCAATCCCCTAGATCAAGCAACCTAATTAAACTTAGAGGCGGCTGGTGTGTTAAAGTTGCCGACCTGTCAACTGCATCTCAAGGCATTGCACGTGACTCCATGCTCGTCAATAAATGGTAAACCTCCATCCCGAAATCAAAAAAGGATTGCCGAGAAAATTTTAAAGAGGCCTCTGTACATATTGTTCGGTTGGTCTACTTAATAATTTTACCGTTCCGAGTGCATTATATGTTCCTTATATGACAAGGATATTTTTATTTTGATGCGGTTGAGGGACAATAAACCTTTGCTCTGGATGAAAACCTCAAATGCACGGTGAAGGGTGGTCCAGAATTTCGTGTATTTGTACTGCATTCGTGGGTGGTCGTGGACTGTCTTGAATTTGACTGCATTCAGGAAAGTTGTTGTCTATTTTGAGCGTCTGCATTTATGGGAAGTCGTGGACTGTCTGGAGCATGACTGCATTCATGGAAAGTCGTTGACTGTCTGGGAAGTCGGACTATCTTGAACATGACTGCATTCAGGAAAATCGTTGACTGTCTTGGGCATGTATGCATTCATAGAAAGTAGTTGACTGTTTTGAACATGACTGCATTCATGGGAAGCCGTGGACTATCTTGAGCATGACTACATTCATGGAAAGTCGTTGACTGTCTTGAACATGACATCATTCATGGGAATTCGTTGATTGTCTTGAGCATGACTGCATTCATGGGAAGTCGTTGACTGTCTTGAACATGACTGCATTCATGGGAAGTCGTGATCTGTTTTGAGTATGACTGCATTCATAGGAAGTCGTTGATTATCTTGTGCATGAATGCATTCACGGGAAGTCGTTGATTTTCTTGATCATGACTGCATTCAGAATTTTATAAAAATTCCTTCAGTCCGATGTGATATTCTCCGCTCTCTCGAGAGTCGATGAGAGTTCCCGAGAAGTTTTTCACGCGACGAATCATTTGTCTACGCCCGCAAGTGAACAAAATCATCGTGTGAGAAGTATGTCATCAAGGAACCGAGGTGCAATTTCTCATAGACGCATTTTTTCGTGTGCTGTGATATTTTCGATTCTGTCGTTGTTGCACACTCTTCAAGCACTCAACACCCCATGGGCGAGTGAAATTTGATCCACATTTGCCGATTTTCAATACACAGGCCGATTTTTCGGCCTTTGCCGAACCACCGACCACATTCTGTCCGCTCAGATTGGATATGATGCGGTAATGATTCAGGCGGGGAATAATGATGGAAAAGGTGCTAGCAAAGCGGGCTAGAAAGTGTTCGTATATAAGTGATTGACAATAAAGTGAAAGTTGGCTCCGGTTGGACTTTGAAATCAGCAGGGACAATGTGGACAGTGGTTTCGCGGACGTTTCTCGGCCATTATACGGAGCCATTCTAAATATACGGGCCATAGGCGATTTTTTTCAGACTTTTGAAGCACATGGCAATGTAATTCCCCATTTCGCATGCGCCGAAAACACATTTCATGAAGGAATGCATTTAGCAGCGCTTATACCAGATGGGGAATAACATTGCCCCGTGCTTCAAAAGTCTAATTAAAAATCTCCAATGGCCCGGGTATTTTGAATGTCTGAGTACGAAGAGGTGGATACCGAGCAGTACGTTGATAACAAGCAACATGCGGATGTCAACCACCGGATGGTTGAAGTGGCTGACAGAGGCAAAAGGTGTTGAGGATTAGCTTTAATAAAGTAAAAGAAGAAAGATGAAACGTTTGGCCAAGATCGACATGGGAGGGAGACTGCGAAACCAACGTTGGCGAAACTATGCGGGGATCAGCCTGAAAAAAATTGTCAGTGGCGGGATTCGAACCCGCGGACATCTCGCTCATAGTCTAACGTTCTACCTTCTTCGTTACAAATACAACTCTGGAATTGTCTCGGGAATCCGTGTCTTCAGAAATAAGAACTGTTCAGGAATAGGAACTCTTGAGAAATAAGAACAGTTCAAAAGAAGAGCAGTTCAGAAAAGGAGCAGCGATCCCGTGACATTTTGTTCACTTTATTTGCGCAGCCGATCAACTGAAAAACAACAGCTCAGGCCGTTTTGTCAAAGCTGGATATCGGTGTTGTTTGTGGCACTTTCTGCCCACCTTGTGACCATTGCATGCTCCCGATAGCCAGTATCCTCCAGTCATGGAGTATTTTATAGTTTCAGGAAGTAGGCGGTGTTGTGAAAAAGAATTTTTAGGTTCACGCTTTCGTGCCTCATTTCTCCATCCCTGCCATGACAGGGTGTGTCACAGGAAAAGAATATGCAATTTGAGAATCGTTTCCCGCAAGCGATGGAATTTGAAGCGTGCGGACAATAATTGAAATTTTTTTTACCAGCTTGCCGAAAAGAAGAAAGTGTGTCCAACTTGGTTTGCCGTTTCGCGCGCGAAAAATTACATCCGCAGGGGTAGGATAAAATGTGGTCCTTACAGAAAATGTGGTCTTCGGGTTTTGTTTCCGTCTCAGATTTTTCTGCTTTGACTAAAGTTTCACCTTGTACGTAAGAGCAGGCAGAGAGGGACCTGCGATTTCAGCCCATCTATTCGACGTCTTAGACCACTCGGCCACACTCTTAGACCACACTATGGGTATCGTTTTATTTCACCTATTTATTCAAAACTTATGAATGCAGGAAAATTCCGCTCTCCAGTGGGGTGTCGATCCTGCATGGCGTCAACGAAGGAGCACGGACTGGAGATTGTATTGTGCAAACAGAGGAGTCGGACGCTGGCGGGGTGGGTGCAATAATGGCATGATTATGTGTCGCACATGGAGTGGACGATTTCAATCGTATAGAGAGCGCAAAGGTAGCAGTAGAAATGAGATTGATGGTGATTTTTTTTTGCAATTTCAGAGGCTTTGAGACTCCTACACTCAAATTAAAAAAGTCTTACTTTCAGTCACTTTCAATGGACACTTTTCAGATACCCAACCATGACTTAATTTAAGATTCCAATCCAAATTATGAGAACATGAAAGGATTAAACATTTTCAGACGCTCTGATAATTTAAAAATTCGTTTTTGTCTTAAACTAAGAGATTACAACAATTGCTGTAATCTTTAAGTAAGTCATGCATGGGGGTATCTGAAAAGTGTACCCTAAAAAGTGACTGAAAGTAAGACGTTTTGAATTAAAGTGTACAGAATACAATCCTTCTTTTGGAGAGAGGACAAAGACACCAATGAGAACGGGGTATGGGTGTGCCCTAGTGGAATGCAGGCCTATCAACAAGGAAGACATACATTTTATTTCTTTTCAATTTTCCCACGCTTTTCAGACCAGTGTGTCAATGTTGCGTGAAAAAGCATTCACATGTCGTGGTGTTGGAAGCTATCACAATCTATGACGACCAATATTTTCTCCTTGGAATCTGGGGGGAAACCTTTGAAGAACATAGCATCTGTGCGGAAATGTGTCGGCATAAAAAACAACATCCACAACGTCTTGCGAATAAACAGTTCGAACTTTACGCCATTCAAACATTTTAGATCCAGTAGCGCTATGGGGGAATATGGGCTTGCTTTAGTATAGGCATTCCAGAAGAAAACACTGGTTATTTACACTGTTTTCGCGAAGGTAAATGCCAAGACATTTACCCTAAAAATTGCTAGAACATGAGTATTGAGGTTAAATTCAAAATTCACAAAAAACGTGAACCTTTTTGACGTTCATTTCCTGCAATTTTTGAGTCGACAAGTACAGAAACATCACTTGAATGTCACTTCTGCGCATTTAAGCAAGAAAAAATTCCAAGTATCGCCAAGGAAAACTATATTGGTTTTAATTTTGAGTGAGCCCGCTGCCCTGCGGTTCGGTCCCACCCACCCCTCCATACCTCCTCGAAATAATTCGGCTTTCGTGCGTCGTAACCAGCGTCTGTTTATGTTACTAACTCTCGTTTTAACAATTCAGATCTTAGCGAAGAGATAAGCTCAAACGAAAGAACTTTTCCTTTCTCTAGGTTTGACTCGATCCATTCTCAATAGCAGCCGCGGCCAAGCATTTGACGGTAGGTTCGTACAATAAATTTCTTATTATGGTTTATATCACGATAGCAACGCCCAGCTTATACATGCTATGTTGATCGGTCGCTTGGCCGGCCGGTCGCTTACCTTTGAAGTAACTGAGCGGAGCTGCGGAACCCTTGACGAAAGTAAAGACGGGAATTCAACTGGTTACACTCCAAACACTGAAGTGTTAAAATCTTTCAGCTCCTAATCATCAAGATGATATTGTCAATTTCTGTGAGAGAGCGGCGGTCAAAACATCAAAATTCGCAGAAGTTCATCGAAAATTGCTGGGCAATGCGTTTCTCAAGGGTCGCATCTTCGACGCGCAGACTAGCGTTGCTGCAAACGCCGCAGACAGCTGTATACTGATGTACAGGTTGTCTGGAAAATGATGTCCAGAAGAATACCACGCATTCCGGCTTGACATAAAACAGAAAAGGTATAGAGTATGGTACCCCGCAAAAAACAAGAGAAAATCAGCCTTGCTTTTCGGGCCAGAAATCGGGCTTCGATTGATGCAATTACGATTTCGCGTCAGATATCAGATGCAGAAACTTGTTGGCTTCCAAAACACTACAAAGAAACAGCAAGTGATTACAGCAGCGGAGACAATTCCGGCATAACAAAACGCACTTTTCTCTTGTTTTTTGCGGGGTACAATACATTTTTTGATTTCGCCTTCATCCGGCCGAGATACAATCTGGGAATTTATGACAAATAAAAACTACTTGACGGCTAAACAACTTTAATTTTTCTCCAATTCCGAGCTCCATCGAACATGGGCTCAGCTTTGTTCCATTCGTCTGTTCCGTTTCGGATACTTAACAAAAATTTCCATTTTGTCTTTCAACTTTTTTTCATATCAATGAAACTGCAGCTGTGTGTATCGCCGGGAAATTCTAGGTGTTTGTTAATGAAGTCCGTCTGTCAATAGTCTTCCACGCAAAGGGTGCGATGTTGTTCCCAGCACCTTTTTCCCACGGTGGTGATAATTTTGTATGAAACTTGGAGCGTCCGCAATTGGAGAACGTGCTGTCCTTGTCCTTGCAAGTGTTGAAACAAAAGCACAACATGAAGCAGGTACGCGTCAAAAGGTCGAAAATAGTACATTGATGCCAAAATTTGAGACTATACTTTTACGATTTTAGGAGCCAGTTAACTGTTAACTGGCGCGTGTGAGCACAAAAGAACACTTGGCAGGTGTTCTGAGCTTCATTCTTCACATTTCGGGACTATTCGTATACAAAACCTTTTTTCAACATAGAGCTGATGAGTCTCACGGCAGAAAATGGCAAAAACCATTTTTTTGTAAAACACCTCCGCCGATTGTTTTTGCTGTTTAGGGTGCGGAGAGAAGAGTGAGAGGTGCGCCAAAGAATGTCTGCAGCATTAATCAGTGTTGCTCTTTCGAAGCGACAGTCAACAAGCACACAGGACGCTGCAAGAGGAAACAAATTTGCAATTATTTTCCTGTTTACTCAAGTAATCAAGAGCCTAACTAGGCTAACGAGCCATGTACTAGCGCAGCTATATAGGTGGCTCGACTGGTGGAGCCCTCCCAGCCTCAGGCGTCATCCAGAGTGATAAAATCATAACGCAACATGGGCCATCTTCCAGCATTGCATCTATCCGGATGTACAGAGGGCTCACAAAAATAAAAAATACTGGGAACATGGAGCCTCTGGAGTTGTCAGGTAATTCGAGAACTTAAGTTACATTAACTTAACACATTACATTAACGAAACATAAACTTAAACAAATTTTCAATGCCGTATATAAAAGTGCGATCAATCATTTCCTCATTTGAATTATTGATCTTTTTGTTCCATCATCACAGGTCGTTTGGACAAGGTATGGATCAAATCCTTTTTCATTATTTTTTTTCTTGATTTGATTATTGTCATAGCCTATATCAGTGTATCAGTTTTCTCCACGTTATTTTTATTAATGTTGCCCTGAAAATGTGGCTTTGTTGTTCATGTGCTATCTTGTCTTGTTGATACTGATATTTGCATTTATATCGCAAATCTAAATAAAATACAAATACAAATACAAATACAAGTTTGCTGGCCAATACACTCGAAGATTTATGGTTTATAAAAATTGAAAAACACTCAAAATAGACGCCGAAATAACTGAAAAAGCACCTGAAAGTTCGCACCGGAATAGCGGGAAACGTTCCGGAAAGTTCTCACAAAAATAGCGGGAAAAGCACCGGAGAGTTCGCACTAAAATAATGGGAAAACCACCGGAACGTTCGCAGCAAAAGAGCGGGAAAAAGCACCAAAACGTTGTCAAAATAATCGGAATACAACCTAAAAGCGAACTCAAAAATTACAGTGAAAGGACCGTAAAGTCAGCATCAAAATAAATGGAAACAAACGGAAACTAAAACCATATTTATTTACGGGAAAAGAATCGAAATGTCAACACCATCGCAAAATAACGGGAAAATTTTACCACGAAAAGTATACCAAATAACGCCAAATATCACTCACTGTTTAAGCAAAAATAAAGGCAAATCACTGGAAAGTTCACAGAAAAAAGGGCGAGGGCCAAAGAAAAGTTGACTGATAAACGGGAAAAGCAACGATGAGTACCTAAACACAAAAAAAAAACGGAAAACCAGCGCAACGTTAAAAGTGAACATGAAGGTACCGGTAAATTAACGCGAGAAATTTAATAACACATGTAACAAAAGCACCGAAACTACACGAAAAATGGCGGAAAAGCATAGGGAGTTGATGATGAAATAACTGGGAGTGAAGGACACCGAAAAGGTATTCGCAACACAAAAATAATGGAAAAAGCACAGAAAAGTCAACCTTAAAATATGCGGGGCGAAGCATATTGAAACGTTAACACCAAAATTATTAGCAAGAAAATCGCAGAAACGTTCACAAAAGCAATGGAAAAAACACGAAAAGTTGAAACCAAAAGAGCGAGAAAAGCACGGAAAAGTTGTAAACATAATATGAACATTTCCAGATCAATCAATGCTTCAAGGGCGCCAGTTCGACTTGGCCTCTTCAAATAATCGCACCAAAAGTGCAGAGCATGCTTTCAAAAGCAAAATGGGTACTCTGGCGACAACGTTGAAAGACCCCAGCTGGACCAGAAAAAGTAACCGTCTGTGGTTTTCCATTTCAGAAAACGCAGAGCCTAGAATTTGACCGGGCCTTCAGACTGCCAATTCCTTCTCTGGAAGGAACCGAAGGAAGGAACCGAATCTGGTTACCTAACACACGTTTTAAGGTCATCATTGCAGGACTTCGCAGGGGGCGTTCTCATTTGTGAATGGTCTGAGAATAGCCCAGTTAGTGGCTTCGGAGGACGGGTCATCCAAGTCATCCCGTGGGTCTGGGCAGAGTCCCATTCCACAGGCATGGGGCCGAACCACTGGCGGAGGGTTGGGGGGCGAGCCCCTATAGAAACTGAAGAAATTTTAAAATTTGAGGTTCATTTTGGGTGCTATATTCGTGTTCTTGATGCCAAATTTTCCATCGAATCAAAGCCAAAAGCACATGCCAGGGGGAAGCGATCCCGCTGACAGGGGCATTTCTCTACAGGGCGAAGTCGCGCCCCAACCCCCCGATATACGAGCGATTCCCCGCCGCGGTGTTGACTTTCAGCCCAAACATGGATTGCGGTGCAGCGCTTTTCGCAATGTAGGCACTATTCGACATTCGTAATCAACTTTCATTCATGATGGACAACTTTGGGTGCCGGACACTGCAGTGCATGACGGAATGATGTTTGCTCCTCAAGAAAATGGAGTGTTGCCCACAGCTTTGATCATTTATGCGCGGTAAAAGTTTACAACAAACCGTTACATTTGGTGTTACGATAACTTCCGGGTTGTGCTTTACAATTTTTCTTTTCGTTATTTCTCAATTATAAAGTTGACCGACCCTCCCTGCTTGTTGTCAACCCACCGGTTGGTGGCCGCCAATTGCTTCATCCAGGCAACCAGTTGCGCCGAGTAAACTGCAGTGGCACAACCAATCTCCAGTGTTGAACAAAAATCTAAATCTGAAAGTCAGTTAATTTTTTTCCTGAAGGCTGTTAAAAGCAAAATTCTATAAAATTCCGCAGCCGAGCTCGGAATACCCAGAAATCAGAGGATTGCGACGGTACAGGGTGTGTATCAAGTGTCCTATTTTAACAAATTCAACACCAGAGTCAATTTCTGTTAGAGACGGAAACGAGACCTATCGCAGACGTATGTGATCTATTATTTGCGGTTGAGGTTAACTATCCCTGGCGAATCATCTTCATCATCCATCATCAACCACTATCATGAGCTGATTGGCATGCGACCGGTTACTGGGCAGTTTCAGGTTACTTGGCAGTTACAGTAACAGGTTACTGGGCAGCTACAGACTTTGGCAGTGGGAAAACTCATCCTCTAGGGTTCTTCATCCTCTAGGGTTCGATGCTCTTCCGGGCTAACTGCTAAGTTATAACAGGTATAACAAACGTATCTTCTGTTGCGGCCGGAGACACTTAAGCCACCCAATTCGCCTTTCACACAATGCTTTTTATGATTTGGAATTCCGACCACATCTTTTCAATCGGAATTCCCATTTATCATCCGCAAAAAATGTGCTTTCAAAATTAAACTGCGTTTTGGAGATGATAATTAAAAATCTCTCAAGAATTTTTCGGAGAAAATTCTTCGGCGTTTCCAGAGGGTTTTGATATCAAAGTGGTGGCTGACAAAAGCTGAGTTTTGGTGAGCTTCTAAATAAACGCGTACCTTGCGTTTGCGACAAAAACCACAATCCCACTTTGCGCAAAAAGCTAAAGGCGGCAGGGCTAACGGCGGTATAGGTCAGTTGAAAAGACTGCAAAAAGGCTGATTTCTCGATGAGTTATAATGACGACGGAATTAATTTACCCACTCGAAACTATACTTCACATAACTATCATACACAAAGCTTCAAGACCAACACTACGCGCGAACTCATAACGAACTTTCTGCGCATGCGGTCATACTTTTATGCCCGTTTCAAGAGGGACATCGTGCAATGATCTCTTTATGACAAAGTGTCCGCCATCTCGGTCTAATGTTATAGGAATAATGTCATTCTGATGAACGGGTGTCTGCTGGCCATACGAACAGAGTTCTGAATTCATCGCCTTCTGAATTCATCCATCCATCACTTCAGCCATTTCATCATTCATACTCGTGCGATCTCCTGCAGCATGTCTTTGTTCCACTTTCTCAAATTGTCTTGTCCCAATTTGCAAATGTCTTAGTAGCGGGCAATTTTCGTATGGCGAAGCGGTCTTCGGAGAGAGTTTAAAAACATTCGTGCGATCCATGAATTGGATGGAACCAGGTTGTAGAGCCGGGGAACGCCTGCCAGGGGCGTTGGAGGATGAAGTAATGGGGCTATTCTCCGTATACAGTAAAAGCTTTTCTTAGTTCCTCAATGCATATCCATTGAAAGCGACATTGGAAATAACAACATTCAACACGGGCATTTTTTATTTGGACGAAATGTCATATTTTCAGCACAAACATTGATTTGCTATAAAGTATCGGTTCTTCATTTGGGGGCTCCATTTTTCTCCAAACGCAAGCCGGAGACTATTTGGAACACCCACGACATACCCCGAACACACGGACACCGAAAACAGAATCCATATTGAGAATTGGAAATGGCTACTGGAAGCCAAACGAGGGTTGCCACGTTTAGCCTGAATTTTGGATACCCAATGCTCCCGTAATTTTATGGCCACGGACGGCCCTGCAGACCGTCTGTCTGCAGTCACTCCTTATACGCGGTTTTAACATTTATGGGAGAAGATCACGCAGGCAATGTAAGGAGCGCCAATTGTTCCCTCGAGCCCAATTATCGTATAATTTCACCAAAAATAAGGACCAAGCCTTTTTTCGCCTGCCTAGTTTTTGCCCGCGCAGAAAGGGAATTTTTAGCGAGTCTGCAATTCTGGGAGGAATTGGAAAGACATTTCTTCGCCTATGTACCTTTGCGGGTTGGTTCCTTTTTCCAATTCTTAACTTTCAAGAATTTTGAGTCTGAATGGGAAATGAGACCGTGTATTAAAACCTACGCTCCACTGCCCGGTGCAATAGAATTGGTGGGCATTTACACCCTAAATCTAAAGTTCCGTTTGAAACACTATATTTCAACATTGGTTTAGATGGGAAGTGTTCTTTCATGAACACTTTCGTGAACTTGCGGTGAACACTTTCTAGGATCACGGGTGTGCCATTTCCTGTCATATTTTTAAAACAAGCTGGCGATTAGGAACCTGGCGATTAGGATCACTTTAAGTGTGTTCCTAATCGCCAATGTGTTCCAAATGTGTGACAGGAAATGGAATACTCGGTGTTGTTCCCGCAGATCACACCGCGCGTTCCCATAATGTTCCAAAAAGAACACTTTCCATCTAAGCCCATGTTAAAATGTGGTGTTCCAAGCGGAACGTCCGGTTTAGAGTGTAGAATTGCCGTTTGTTGGAAGGCCTCCGACTGCAAACATCGAAATGATTTAAAAGAAATGATAACACATGGCAACAATGTGTGCAGAAACATTCGAGAAAACGTCATATAGACCTCACGTAGAAATTTAAATTTAAAAAGCAAACCGAGGCGGCAACATACCAGCATTCTTCGCAGGAACCCCGAAAATGTATAGCCAAATCGGAAGGTTGGATGTTCCAGTCACGAATGGTTCGCGGAAAAAAGAAGTGTGACAAGGACTAAAAGAGCATGTATAGGATAGATAAAGCCTGCACCATTGTCTGTTCTTCTCTGAAATGGCTTTAGCGAATAGCAAGGCGGAAGAGGGATGCACGACATCATGCACCAAAAAGAATTGACCTCAGAAGCTCCAAGGAAAAACGCATTCTCCACAAATGAGCGCACATATTGATGATTTCCCCAAAGCAAACACATATCTAACACCCTGTTATACATGTGGGGTAGCTCTTACGTAACCCAAACTTATGTTGTCCATTCTGATTTCATAGTTGCGGCCATGCTTTGTAAAAACTGACGACAAAAGCATATACGTATGTGAGACTGAAAAGCAAACATCAGCATCAGTTGGAATAGGATCCCTCCTTTCCTAATCGGCTAATATGACAAAAAATTAAACGGACCGGAAACAAGAAAAATATCCCCGAGACGGACGGACAGACAGGACGAATTAGGCTAAAGTACCGAAAAGTACCGCTAGGGCGAAGTACAGTCGTGGAAAAAAAGTTTGGAAAATGGAGCAGGTTGCGTCAGTCAACAACTGCGAGGCAGGATGTAATACCTAATTGAATGAAACGGCCATTCAAAATAGCGGACATTCATCAGATTTCTACAGGACATTCATCAGATTTCTACATTTCTATAAAATTCCCTCGGCATGGGAAAGTCACTTTCCCTCATCATGATTTGCTCGTTTTTCGCTCGAACTGCGCGTGTCAGATTCTGCTTCCGATTATTGTCACTGCGGCCACGGCGACTTTTGAAAGCTTATATATTTTTGCCTGTCGCTCTGTTGACAAAAAACGATCCGTTCTATACGTATGTAGAGAGGATGTTTCACGGAAGTGCTAATGAGGGCGAGTAAATTGCAAATAGCACAGAGACAGTGACATTGGTATCCATAGCTTCTCCTCGAAGGAGGGGCCTCAAAAGGCGCGTGGGGGATATGTAGAGTCGTGGATTCATGGGGAGAAGTGTTCCGAGCAGAGCCTTTGGGGAAGGAGCTATGGGGGGGGGTACGAAGTCGGCCAGCGGGCCCGAAAACTTTTGAAAGGGCCGGATCTATTCTGAGTGCAAAATAGTGGATTTTCCATAAAAATTCAACAAATGATTATTTTGCCAGGCGATTTCGGGACTGGTCTCCCTTGCTGGCGCCCCAGCTGGATCCTACATTGCAAACAGCAAGGTTAAGTTTGTGCTTTTGTAAGTTTTTTAAAATGTTTATGAGATCATTACAAAATAGATATACAGGGTGTCCCGTAAATCAACCCCCCTAAATATCAGAATAGATTCCTCAGGATCATACAAATCGAAGTTAATCAGTGGAAAAAAAAATTCCGACACCCCATTTCTGAGTTATGCCCCTCAAAACCCACCAAAATGGACCCTTTTGGGGTATTCATGGGGGAGGTAAGTTTTCACCCTAGAACAGTCAAATTTTCAGGACAGGTTCTATGCAACGAGTAAAACAAAAAATGGTCAGTGACTAAAAACCGTCCGAGCCTCCAATTCCACGCAATGCCCGCCCAAAAATCCAAAAAAGCCCAATTTGGGGTTGTTTTGGGGAAACTGAGATATCGCGAATGGGGGTAGTAGAATTAAAGCCATTTTTCTAAAGCGGATTCCCAAAGATACACGAAACAAAAAATGTCCAGTGGAAAAAAGTCCTACGACCCTTCATTTCCACGCAGTAGCCACTCAAATACCGTTGAAAAGCTTCTCGTTCCCAGGGGTTACGACTGTTACCATATTGTATTGTATTGTATTGTATTGTATTTGGAATTTAGCTTGCTATGTAAATGCAAACATACAATCGTATTAACAGTCAAGGAATATGAAAACAAATTAGCAGGGCAACAAAACGACAATGAGACAATAAAGAGAAAACACATCATGGAATGTGATCAAATAAATCCGAGTTAGATATGAAGTTAAACTGAAGGAGCAGGAGAATCTCTAATTACGTGAGAGTCCTTGGGGAGAGAATTCCATTTCCGAAGGGTTTTTGGAAAAAAAGAATGAAAGTGTGTGTTAAGCTTTACAGTGGGAACAAGAAATTTGTTGGTATGCGAGCGGCTACTATTGAACTGGCTCGCTCGAATTTCACCCGGAAGAGGGATGAGCAGGGAACCCTCAAGAATTTTTTTCAAAGTGTAAAGGCGTCTGTCCGACCTTCTCTGAGACAGAGGCGAGAGCTCAAGCTCACTAAGCATAGCCGTTACACTGGATGTGTAGCCGTAGTCATTCATGATAAACCGTGCCGCACTTCTCTGCACCCTTTCGAGAGCGTCAATGTGACTCACAAGAAACGGATCCATGGTAACGGTCAAGATTACCATGGAAACAGCCGTAGCCCCCTGGGAACGAAAAGCTTTTTAGCAGTATTTGAGTGGATACTGCGTAGAAATGGAGGGTCGTAGGACTTTTTTCTACTGAACATTTTCTGTTCCATGTATCTTTGGGAATCCGCCTGCGAAAAATGGCTTTAATTCTACTACCCCCATTTCCCATATCTCAGTTTCCCCAAAACAATCCCAAATTGGGCTTTTTTGGATTTTTGGGGGGGCATTGCGTGGAATTGGAGGCTCGGGCGGTTTTTAGTCACTGAAGAGTTTTTGTTTTACTCCTTACATAGAACCTGTCCTGAAAATGTGACTGTTCTAGGGTGAAATCTTGCCTCCCCCATGAATACCCCAAAAGGATCCATTTTGGAGGGTTTTGGGGGGGGGCATAACTCAGTAATGGGGGGTCGGATCAATTTTTCCACTGATTAATTTCGATTTGTATGGTCCTGGAGAATCTATTGTGAAATTTCGGTGGTTGATTTACGGGACACCCTGTATAAGTCAATAATTGCAAAAAAAAACAACGCCGAAATGATGGCTGCATTCAAAACCGCCAAAAGCAAGCTAGAGAAGCGACAATAAATGCACGCTAAAAACTTGAGTGTAAAGCTAATCAGAACGGCCTGCAGATTTTCAAGGCCTCCTGGACATCATCATCATCATCATTGCCATCCTGAGTTGACAGCCATGCAGCCGGTGACTCGGCAAAGAGGGCCACGTTGCCCTTGCGTGACCGCACAAAAACCAGTAATCGTGTGACAAGACAGATCAATTTCGTATTGGCTTCGCAACAAGGTCACATAACTCCACTTTTCATTAATAACTTTTTAACAACACTACTGAGCTCCGCTCAAACTAACACACGATGTTCAACCGATAGAGCACTATTGCTTGCACTCTGCAGAAGTGCATTCCAATCCCTGATGGTGCCGGGGAGACAGCCGTTATCCATTCTGTGCTGCTCCATTTCGCAGGGTAAACTGACAAGAGAGCTGAATCTTAAGCTGATTGCCCACCATTGACAGCTCACCTCTGGACATTTTCCAAAGCTATAACGAATGAACTAGCAGAAAATGGGTTCAGCACAACGCCTGCATAATGCTACTCTGGCAGGCTGGACAGATTTGCTGCCTCTGTGTTGGAAATTTGCACCTTTGGTCTTATTCTCATAGAAAAATGGTGTTACTCGTATCGAAGGTCAAATTTTTATCCGCATGTTTTGGTACACGTATATTGCACGAGGGAATCAGATGTTGAGAATAACATGATTAAACCGCATCTTTGTCGAAATCACTTAATCAGCCTAGGACCATGAATGTTATTCCTGAAGTGTTATTTTATCATATCTCTTTTCCCTCTCCCAATCCAGTGCTTTTTTCTACTTTTTAAGCTACTTACACTAATCCTGGTGTTTACTTTTTCTATTTTACCATGCGATGCTTTCGGCATCCGTGTTTTATCTTAGGGAAAATCAACCACTTGCTGGTTGCTGAATAATTGAAGAATTAAATCTGTGATTTACTAATATTTTGTATGAACACTGTGAAACGAATCATGTCCGTGAATCTGTTATTTTCGACATCCATATATACTGGGCTTTCTTGGATAACTGCAAAGTTGAGATTGGTAAACCGGACTGCAGGAAGCATCGAAATGGTGAGTTTGCAAACTGAAATTCTTTCACAAACGTTCATTTCTCTGATTGCATGAAGTTATTATCACTGAATGGTAATAATGATTGTATGTGAACTGCAGTTATTCATTGTGTGTCTGCAAACAATTTCATTTGAAATTAGCAAATTAAAACAACAGAAAAAATTATGGATTGCCTATTTTGTTTTATGACCTCAATCTATTCTATGCTCCATGGACTGCAAAGGCGGATCACATCGCAAGGGGGAGCACCCAGAACGAACACTGCTGCCAGCTTAACCATGAATCTAAAACGTGAGGAATTTGTTTAAGTTTAATATTCTCGCCTTGAACTAATTAACACAGTCGTGTCAGAGCTTATCCTGGAGACTATGTTGATAAAGACACATCTTTGGATACAGCATTTTTGGAATTTATTTTTTCCTTGATTCTTTGAAGCGGGCTACACGGAAGTGAAATTCGGCTAGAAAGGAAAGAGCGGGCAGATTGGCAAGGCGAATTTAAAATTCAACTTCTATAGCCTTAAGGTTGCTGGCGTGGTTAGGGGTGGAGAGCAGGAAGACAGGAAGCGATGCTCAGGCAATTGCTGAGGCGTCATAAATAAAGTTTCGTTCAAAGATGCTTGGCTTCTGGAGATTTATTTCCGTCTTGAGACTCAATGATGCGATGGAGCCCTGATGCAACTTAAGATGTCTTTCGCACGGGGAAATCGCTCTCAAAGTTCCCACCCTTGGTGTGAATTCGGATCATTTTGGTGTTGCGATGCACAAAATGCGTCCAAAAAATTTAGATAACTTTTCACATCGAAGACGTGAAGAATATTTTTTTCGAAAAAAAAATTGAAAACAAAGCAGCCTGGATACGAGAGGAATCATCCGCAAAAAATTCAACAACTTTTCACTTAAATTTTAACTTTCTCTGCCTTTCCCTGTTTTTTATTTTTATTTTTTTACCTTTTCGCATCTGTGCAGTCGTGCAGGCATAAGCAGAAAGCAGTGAGCACAAGGTGAGAACAACAAGGGTGTCCAACAAGGGGAGATCTCGTGATCTGTGCGACTTTCATTCTAAATGGTAATTTTGGCATTTAAAAACCACAGTCCTTCTCTGAACCTTGTCAAACAATGCTATTTAAAACGCAATGATAGAGGATCCCATTGCTTGAGAGCGTAATCAAGTCTGGTATTCATTACTTCTTTTAGGTTTTAATTCGCTTTTCTACTCGGCTACCCCATCGAGGACCGGATAGTGGCGAGGTTTTCTTACCAATGGCCAATGATATTGCGAGGTGTATGATTTCGGAATAGTGTGTAAAACTTTATCGAGCAATAACCCTGTTGATAGCGTCAGTTGCAGTCGCTAGTTGCCAGTGTTTTAATTTAGTTCCGAGTGAAGGAGGACGCAGATCCTTAGCGTCTTCAGCTCTCCATGTCCTCTGCCAGTTTGCCTTATTTCCCTTAAGGGCTTGAGAAGAGTTTGCAGTTATGCCGAGCCGAGCCGGTGAGGCTGACAGTGTGGCAACGGGGCTCCGCTTGTTGGAGGCGTTTTGCAAACTGACGGGATGTGGACAGGGTCATCCAGAAGGATCGGACCTCAAGCGGAAGGTTGACAGTGTGCTCTCCAGAGGTCAATGATTTACAACTTTGCCTAAGAACGTTCACACTCAGAATTCAATTATTGTGGAATTTCATTTTTTTTATAATTATTGTGGAATTTCATTTCATTATTTCAAAAAACCTCTGTGGACTTTTATTGACAATTGAATCAACAGCACTTTCAAAAGTTTCTTATCAAACCCTATATGCAGTAGAGAAGTGCAAGGCAGATTTGTGATAATTTCCGGGCGCGATGCTTCAGGTATAAACAGGCAACAGACAGAAGCAATCTGGGTCCCCAAAGAACCATAAAACAGGAAAATTCTAATGCTTTCCTACTCCAATTCTGCTGCAGCGAATCCTTTTTCAGTTCTGGGCCAAGTGGTATGAACAGCACAAAATCATCATGAAAATGTGATTTTTCTGTCTGTGTTCCTTCATTGGCGATCACCTTCGCGTGGTGAATCGGTGAAACGGGGCTGCTTCTTCAAAACTTTACTTCCTCAAATTTCTTCAAACTTCTTCAAAGTTCTTCAAACTTTTTCAAACTTCTGCAAGCTTCTGTAAACTTTGCCAAACTTCTTCAAACATCTTCAAACTTCTTCTGTCCCTCTTCAAACATCTTCAAACTTCTTCAAACTTCTGCAAACTTCTACAAACTTATTCAAACTTCCTCAAACGTCTTTAAACATCTTCAGACTTTTTCAAACTTATTCAAGATTGACAAGAAGCCTACCCATTCCCGTAGCTCATCCATGGACAATGCAAACCCGAATCCCGCAAACTCCATCAAGATTATACACAATCGCAACGCGACTCAATGATGGCCGAAAAGACTCTTTTGACGGGGGTGGTATCTGAAATAATGCGGACGAAGGGACTGAAGACGTGCAATTGGCAGGGGTTGCCACATCGACTTTCCGATAAAGGACCGCTTTCTTGAGAAATATAGGTTTTTTCAAGCTCAAACATTGGCTGTCCTAGCTGTGTAAAAAGCAAGTTGCGATTGTTTCTTCTGAAGCACCCTGCCAGCGGGGACTTGTCGTCTCATTGCCTCACGGTTACACCCATGCAATCCATCCTTCAGATGCAAGAGTCCCTACTCACGTCGGTTTCGGCGAAAATGAAATAGGCTTAACCTGGATTTTTCCTCTCGGCTGCACACTGCAGGCGACGTCTCGACAGTCAACAGGTGATTTTTTGACGCTTGAGATTTCTGTCAACCGCCAGACGAGCATATTGTCGAAGGGACCTTATACTCTTGAAGAGTATAAGGTATGGAGAGTGGGGCATAAAGGACCGCAAAAGGAACTTTCGATTTTTTGAGGAAAGTATATGCATGCCAGAATAACGATACAAAGATCGTTTTATACGGCCACATCTGCTGCTCAATTCACCATTGGTTCGTTTGATAAGTGGTACCTAATGCTGGGCGGCTTTTCGCGGGTTTATAAAGGAATCCACGTGGTCACTTATGCCCCACCATGCCGTTTTATATGACCCTGCGGCATCCTCCACCATTGGCCTCAGGCTGAGATACGATGTTTGAAACACGATAATTTTGACCTTTTCACGTCCGCACACTGGCCGTCATTTTCTGGGGATTTTTGTCGTCTTTGCCGACGCAAAAACACGGTTCGGCGAATGGAAACGAAGGTTTTGAGTTTCACGAAAGCAGCATGATCCAATTCTGCAGTGGATTTGCGTTCATGATTTGTCGCGATTGGACAAACAATTAAAAATAAAGCTAATCTAACCCAATTTAACCAACCTACAACTCACCTAAATTACCGTGATGTAACCTGACCAGTTTTTTTGTTCCTGGCGTTGTTTTTTGAGGGTCGGGACGTTAACGCGTGATTCGATGGAAAAGTGCCAAATCAATAGACATTTTGCAAACACGACTGAGCGCCCGAATATTGCTGAGATTTTCGCTAAGATCGACACTGCAAATCGCACAAGACCTTATCTACAGACCTTATTGGCCGAATTATGGGTACACTCGCCCATTATAGTCAAATTGATGGGGTATTTTCATCACTCACATTGGAGCTCAACAGGGAAGCGTCAGGAGCAAAGCAAGGAAGCATTTGTAGCAAAGTGGGGAAGAATTTTAAAAATGGGAAGATGTATTTGGATCAAATTGGAGCAGCACCTGGAGGAAAGTTGGGAAGCATTTAGAGCAACGTGATGAAGCATTTACAGAAAAAGTGGGGAAATATTCGGACAATTGAAAATTATTTGCCGGATAAAATGGTGAAGTACTTTTGCAGCAAAGCGAGGAAGTGCCTATTTGGTGCAAAATGAGTAAGTATTTTCAGATAAAGTGCGAAAGTGTTCGAACAAAATTGTGAAGTATTTTCCGCAAAGTCGGAAAGTATTTGGAGCAAAGCGGGAAAGCATTTGCTGAAAAAAAATTGTTAGTGTGTGCAGCAAAGTGAGGAAGTGGAACGAAGTTAGGAAGCAATTCGAGCAACGCAGGGAATTATTTGCAGAAAGTGAGGCGCATTTTCAGCAAAAGGAGAAGTATTTGGAGAAATAGAAGGGAGTAGATACATGAAGTTAACGGGAAGTATTTAGAGCAATAGATGGGAGCAGATTGTTTTCTCTACATGCAGTTAACGGGAAGTACGAGTGGAGCAATAGAACGGAGTTGATCATGCAGTCAACGGGAAGTATTTGGAGCAATAGAAGGGAATAGATACATGCAGTTAACGTGAAGTATTTGCAGCAATAGAAGGGAGTAGATACATGCAGTTTACGGAAAGTATTGGAGAAATAGAAGGGAGTTGATACATGCAGTTAACGGGAAGTATTTGGAGCAATAGAAGGGAGTAGATACATGCAGTTAACGGGAAGTATTGGAGAAATAGAAGGGAGTAGTTAGGTACATGCAGTTTACGGGAAGTATTGGAGAAATAGAAGGGAGTTGATACATGCAGTTAACGGGAAGTATTTCGAGCAATAGAAGGGAGTAGATACATGCAGTTAACGGGAAGTATTGGAGAAATAGAACGGAGTTGATACATGCAGTTAACGGGAAGTATTTGGAGCAATAGAAGGGAGTAGATACATGCAGTTAACGGGAAGTATTGGAGAAATAGAACGGAGTTGATACATGCAGTCAACGGGAAGTATTTGGAGAAATAGAAGGGAGTTGATACATGCAGTTAACGGGAAGTATTTGGAGCAATAGAAGGGAGAGATACATGCAGTTAACGTGAAGTATTTGGAGCAATAGAAGGGAGTTGATAAATGCAGTTAACGGGAAGTATTTGGAGCAATAGAAGGGAGAGATACATGCAGTTAACGTGAAGTATTTGGAGCAATAGAAGGGAGTTGATAAATGCAGTCAACGGGAAGTATTTGGAGCAATAGAAGTGAATAGATACATGCAGTTAACGTGAAGTATTTGGAGCAATAGAAGGGAGTATATACATGAAGTTAACGGGAAGTATTGGAGAAATAGAAGGGAGTAGATACATGCAGTTAACGGGAAGTATTTGGAGCAATAGAAGGGAGAGATACATGCAGTTAACGTGAAGTATTTGGAGCAATAGAAGGGAGTTGATAAATGCAGTCAACGGGACGTATTTGGAGCAATAGAAGTGAATGGATACATGCAGTTAACGTGAAGTATTTGGAGCAATAGAAGGGAGAGATATATGCAGTTAACGTGAAGTATTTGGAGCAATAGAAGGGAGTTGATAAATGCAGTCAACGGGAAGTATTTAGAGCAATAGAAGTGAATAGTTACATGCAGTTAACGTGAGGTATTTGGAGCAATAGAAGGGAGTATATACATGAAGTTAAAGGGAAGTATTGGAGAAATAGAAGGTAGTAGATACATGCAGTTAACGGGAAGTATTTGGTGCAATAAGAATGGAATAGATATATGCAGCAAAGGAGAAGTGTGTTTGGGAATGTGTTTGGAGAAAGTGAGGAAGTATTTTGAACCAATGGTGATGATATATTTTGGAGGAAACTGAAAAAACTGCATGTACCGTCAAGTGGTTGAGTATTTGAAATAGGGGTAGCATCATAGTGAGGAAATATTTGTAATATTTAAAAAATTTAAAGTTAGGTTATTTTTTAAAGAATTTGTAACAAAGTAGGAGGAGAAAAGTGAGGAAGTATTTGGAGCGAAGTGAGAAAATATTTAGAGCAATGTGTGCAAATCGGGAGTGTATTTCGGGCAAAGTGAAGAAACTCATTTCCAGCAACGTTGCGTGTAACAAAAGGGAAAATATTTCGAGAAGGTGGGGGGTTCTTTGGAACAATGTATTTGCGACGAAGTGTGAAAATTTGGTGCAAAAATTAAGTGAGGAAATCTTTGCAGCAAAATCAGAAAATATTTTAAACGAAGGAGAATGCATTGGAGAAAAGTGAAGAAGTTAACACACGTTAGTGGGGAAAAAATAAAAATGTATTATTGGAAGAAATTTCAGAAGTGTTTGTAGCACCGTAAGGAAGTATTTGAAGTAAGTATTTGTTTTGGAGAAAAGTAAAGAAGTGTTCACACGTATTTGGAGCGAAGGGATATGCATTTGGAAGAAAGTTCGGAAGTATTTGCAGCAAGGTAAGGAGGTATTTAAAACAAAGTAGGGAAGTGTCTGGAACAAAGAGGCATTGCAGAAAAGTGGTGAAGTGTTTGTGGCAAACTGGAGAATTTATTTGGAGCAAAGTGCGGAAGTATGGAGCAAAGTAGCAAAGTTTTTGTAGCAATGTGGGGTCGTAAGTATCAAAGAGTTGTGACGAATTAATCTGTTGGAGATTATGCATTGAACCCGTACCCTCGAAGCCTTGGGGTGCAGGAGGTAGGGTCCTGTGACCCCAGCACCCTTTTCTTCTGACTGCCTCTGCTGTGGGCAGTCGGATTGCGATGGTTTTCCCCTTCCTCATGAAATTGGACTTTTTGCAAACAAAAAGCACGATTTTGTTCATCTGAACGTCAACCCCTCTGCCCACTCGTGCAATCAAAGTCTGGCAAAGATTTGAAATACAGACAGACAGGTCAATGTTGCGGATCTACTTTCAGAAAGTTGCCGCCTTGCATTTCTTATCGGTCTCTTGATTGAAATAACAACTTTTCTTTTTTTGCTTATCTTTTTTACTGATATTATACTTACACGTGTGGAGTAAGCGGAGTTGGAGCCTGAAGCTGGAAAGGCCCTTTAAATACCTATCAATCCATACTGGCAAGTTGACATTCATTCTGTCTGTTTGTCTGTTTGTAGCAAGGTTATTTTGGAAAGGATCATCATGCACTGGCTGCACCCTCTTTCGTTTCCGATTCCTTTAGGCCTATGTGCTTTGTGAATATGGGCAACGTGGAGGAATAAACCCATTGCCACATCACAAATACCATTTGCATTTGCCTATACACGCGCGCAATTTCTTCGTCACCTCTTCTGATTCAGTTGAGAAATCCGATATTTTTTCAAACGCATAACTTCGAAATTGGATTCAAACCAAGGCGGTGAATCCGTGCCATCGGAGTGCATGGGGCGTCAGTCGCTCTGGGGCAAATTGCTCGTGCGAAATGCAAAAACAGAAAACAATGAACAGACTGAACAGACGAACAAACTGTCGCGAAACGAAATAAACAAAGACAAAGGATTTTCTCGGGGGATGGGGAGGGTCCTTGGGGGTGAAACCCTTTGAGTGCCCTTGCTGCTGGCTCCTTTGCGTCACGCACATTATCACCTTCTCTAATTTATGGCAAAAGTTTTGTGTTTCGTTCGGTGCGAAGCTCATCTTCCGAACGGTATACGATTTGGAAGGATTTGGACACCTTCCCTCGTCATTCGGTACCTCTCTCTCACTCTCTTTCCCTCTCGTTCTTGCTCGCACTCTCTCTCTCTCGCTCACTCGCTCGCTCCCTCTCTGCACTTCCCCAAGGAGTTCCCTAATTAATTACCAACTGAGTGCTAAAACCAAATAAGTCTCATGTGCCGGTGATTGGGTGAATTAGGTTGGTAGGTCTGTGGATTAGTGTCCACGCAATTTGTGAGGTTTTATTTATTTTTGATCTAAAGAGGTTCTCTTTCAGCATATTCCGCGAAAGGGCGATGTGCAGAAAGGTTCCGGATGATTCCTTTCGAATCGTCTTTTTCAACTGCCACTGTCTCTTCAACTTCCACGATCACTGTTCGCAGAAGGCGATCTATTCGCCGGTTGTAATTGTAATTTTGTAATTTTTAATAATAAGCAGGCGAAATGAGTTGGCACTGGAGTCAAGTACACAATGAAAGTAGGTTGGTTGTCATAAAACCGCATTTCATGTCCACGCTGTACCTTTACAGAGTCGACGTTCAAAAGAAATTATACCGATTTCTTCTTCCGGAAGCATGTTTACAAAACCTGCCGCGACTTTAGATGGCAGGCCGGGACTCCTAGTGAGCATTGTTTTTCCGAGAGGCGACAGGGTTAGGTCAGGATCAGAATAACTTTAGGTAAAAAAAATATTTTTTTTTCTTGCGAGTACAAGGCCCCAATCGAGCATTCTTGCACAAAACGCTCTCTGTCATCTAAAGTCGCGGCAGGGTTTGTGCCGGCCGGAATGGCATGGAATGCGAAAAATTCAAAAATTAATTTTTTACCAAGAATTATCAGAATCGCGAGATTCGCAGAATTGTGCACAATTTTCTCACCATACCATTTTTTCATCATTCATCATTTTCATCACTGTCACCAAAATCAGAAAAAAAGATCATCAGATCAAAAAAAATATCATCATCATTATCATCAGAAAAATCATCATTATCATAAAACATATCATCAGAAAAAATTCATGGATCATTTTCCCACGTTTTCACCAGGAAAAACTCAAAGTGGACAGAACACCCCGATTGCACACCTGGATCCAAAACAAGAAAATTTTGGGAAGGTGATTGGCGAGACCCAAATTTAATCAGCCAAGAGTCAAAAACGACAATTTTCAGCGATTATTGAGAGAAAGTAAATGTGGCCACTGTCGCCATATAAATCCGTCGACCAAACGTCGCACGACCAATTATACCTTTTGTTTTATCGTTGCCAGACCAGACCGACTGTTGCCACAGTTGTTGTTGTTCACTGACCGACAAAATCTTGGACATTGAATTTCCACCTATAGTGTTGTGCTGGAATATGCACATCTGTCTCTACTGGTAATTTGGAAATATTTCGAGATATTGAGCTGCTTACCAAATGAGGTTCCAATAATGGAGTAGGTACCAGGATCCAACAAATATGTGGTTCCAAGAAAGGTGTTCCGATTCAAAATTGTTACAATAATGAAGCTCCACAATGAAGTTCCAACAATGAGGTTCTAACAATGAGGTTCCAACAATGAGTTCCAATGGGGTTCAGATAATGATGCTACAGTAATGGGGTTCCAATTATGTCCTTCAAACATTGATGTTCCAACAATGAGATTGCAGATTCCAACAATTGATTCCAACAATGAAGTTCCAAAGATTGAGGTTGCGATAATGAGGTCCCAATGAGGTTCGAACAAAGAGGTTACAACAAAGGGTTGCAACGATGACGTTCCAATTATGGGGTTCTGATAACGATAGATTCCAATAACGAGGTTCCAATAATGAGGTTCCAAATTCGATTTCACGTTCCAATAATGAGGTTCCAATGTGAGATTCCACTGTGGTGGATCCTCAAAGCTTTTTTTCGTTCACATTTGGTAAAAACAGCACAGCATTTGTCTGCGAAGTTTCCGTTGCATTGCTCAATGGACCTGTGAAAGTTTGTCGCCGGCAGGGGAATTTGTTCATCACATCACAGAAGGATATTTGACTCCGTGGTCATATAAGTGCCCAGAAAATGGCATAGGAGCGCTAACTCAAGGATGGAAAAGTTCACAATTTGCGTAGTGCATATGGAAATTGATCGATGAAAGAGCAGGTATTTGGTCCTTCACCAGCAGAAAAGCGCATTCGCATCGAAGCATTCTTCGCGACTTTTAATGCCTGTGGTATCACTTCGGCCGGTTCGAGGACCGTCTTGACAGATCTGGTGACGTCATCAGAAGCGGCCGCTCAAGAGTTCCCATACGCCCTTCTAGCACTGCCATTGACGCTGTTAGACATGGAGAGAGAAACACACGAGGCCGCAGTTGTTGCTCGCCACTGCTGCTTCAAGATTCTTCATGCACGAAAGAAAACTAATTTTTCTGGGGCACTCTGTTCGTGAGAATTTTAATCGTGTTGCATTTCCTTTAGGCACCTACACGTAGAGATATGCCTCTGAAATTAATCAATGAGCTGTAAATAATAGCGCGATGAAACAAAAGCGCAGCGAAAGGGGAGGGGTGTTACAATCGAAGAGGGTTTTCGAGGAACGGATGCGGCAGTGCCCTGGTTTACCGGGCGTAGGCGCTTTCTCAATGGGGCTGTTTATCAAATCAATGGATCCTCGGGGAGCCGTATCGGGCTCCTTATTCGTTTTTTTTGCAGTTCGCCACCACAACAGGAAGAGTAGGTACTCCGTTTCTCAATGATGTGGAAACGAAGGGTGCGTCCCTCCCACGTTCCGTTCTCTCAAAAGCGCTCTCTCGCAACTATTTCTGAACTATTTTAGCAATAAAACACTGCGAGCGAACAGAAAAATTCGATGCGTTGCTTGCTTATTGCTCGATCCTTCGCATTTTGCACGCTCTCCGCTCAAAGGAAGTGCTTTCTACAGTCCGTTACCAGAATAGACTTCACATAGACTTTTTAGATGACAGATATAGCTGCCATCTGGTGATGCCTCGCTCAAACAACGAGAGAAACTTTCATTTTTGTGCTTCCCTTTTAAAAGCCACTCATGTGAAGGATAAAAACGAACAGTTACTCTTTCTTGCACCTTTACAGCGAAGCGCGGACTGTGTAAAGTCTGGTAAAGTAAAGGGCTGTGCAAAGTCAAGTCACGGAATCCCTGTACATAGATACCAAAAGGCTAAAGCCGCCTTCCGGTGTCTGTTGCAACAAGGTGCTTACCTTCACAGAATCAACCAATTTTTATAACAGCTAAGGTTCAATTTTTTGGAACAGTATCGGTATAAGCAATCTCGATAACCCACTGCTATATTGTCTGTGGTCATCGAGTCGGAAGAAATTGACCTGAATTGTTGAAAATAAAGGAAAATTCGGATGGCCGTTTATGGCCGCTTTGATAGCCAATTCTTGACTTTCGACCGAATAGGATTTCACACAATGCTTCCTTGTCCCAATAAATGTGTTCCGCGTTGATTGGATTTGAATCTTTTTAGCCAAGAACAAAAATTTCCCAATCAGGTGTTGATAAACTTTTCTGTTTTTTTTTTTGTTTTGATATCTCCTGTGTTTTCGATATATTAACTCGATATGTTTCTGGTCTTCACTGTTCTCTGATTATGCTGTGTAAAAAGGTTACACGGCACAGGTGGAAAGGTTTGGATAGACTCTTTAACGATCGTCGGGACCGTCTCCCATTTCCGAAAGCGGTGGTGTACTTGTGACAATTTACAAAACTGACGTCTTTGCGCCGCTGCCAATTTCAAATCAATTCGATTCAATCCGATGCGATCACAGCTGATGCGCTGCGATCCGATGCGATTTCATCTTATGCGATCCGATCCCACCTGATGCGATCCGATCCGATCCCATCCGATGCGATCCGATCAGATTCCATCTGACGCTATATCCGATCTGATCCCATCTCGTGCGATCCGATCCCATCTGATGCGATCCGATCCAATCACATCTGATGCGTTGCGATCCGATCCCATCTCATGCGATGCGATCCGATGCGATACGATCCCATCTGATGCGATCCGATCCGATGCGATACGATCCCATCTGATGCGATCCGATCCGATGCGATACGATCCCATCTGATGCGATCTGATCAGATCCCATTTGATGCGATCCGATCAGATCCCATCTGATGCGATCCGATCAGATCCGACCCGATGCGATCCGATGCGATCCGATCCAATCCAGTTCAATTGAATTCAATATTTTGGCGGTCCACGTAAACGCTCGTCTTGGGATAACCACAAAGAGGGCACACATCAGCAAGCAATAGGTAGGGCCTATACGTGTCGCTGTTCGCAGATTGAGAATTCGGTCGCTGAATTTTCGCATCCGCTGATTTTTACTCAAGAACATCCTCAGTCAGTCTGGGTTCAGGACTTCTTCCATCAATATTCGCATAAAGCTTGCGGAAGATACCAAATTATCGGCTTATTGGCTGTGATTTGTTGGATACCAGAATTGGATCTTGCCAAAATTAGGCAAGCACACGCTCACTGCATTGCGACAGAGCTTACTCAATCGAGCGCCGACGAGACCGCGTGTGACCTCCATCCCGCGTGATAGCCCCACCCTGCAGTTGCACAAGCCAGTATACTGGCGGCGGAAAAAGATTACCCATACACGTGAAAAATTTCCATTCTTGAGATTTTAGCAAAAACTCCATGCTGTAGAAACAAAAGATCCTCTTTCATGACTAATGTCAAAATCTGACACCTCTAGAAAGCTCCGTTGCAATTTGGCGCTTTAATTTCTACCAAATGCATAAGAGTAAAAAGAAAGAAAAAAAAGTTTCGGAGGCAACAATCAAATGGGAAAAACACATGTATGAGTAATCTTTTTCCGCCGCCACTATACTTAAAAGGTGCTTCCCATCACGGGAAACGAGAAACGAGAATCGGAAATTGAACTATCGAACTTTTATTGGGCGAGAGAGACTCACATTTTGTTTAAGAGTCTCGACCTCATCTGACCATGCAGGCCTCATTATGACATATGCGAATGACATTCGGGCCAGTATCGCTTCTGGCGACGTCATAAATATCTAGAGCGTCTTCGGAAGTAGGTACATTTCTCCAGCAGTCACTTCAAAGGCAATGGAACAAAGCCCGAGGCAAAACAATTAAAATGTGTTTAAGGAGAGGAGAAATGATGGTTTGAGAGCTATTGAAAGATGCGTCTGGGAAAACAGCCTTGAACAAGCCGAGGCAGGCGATGTCAGACCTCCATTCTGATATTCGGGTATAAATCCATAACATGTGAATTCATATTGGGTGCAATGTTTTTTTATTCAATTCATATTCAAATTTGGTGCAATGAAAACGGTTAGCAATTTCCGATGATGACAGGGTTTCTATAAATATCTGTTGGGAGTTTTCAACCAAAAAATATGTCATCCGAACTGCAGTTTCTGTTCATTCTTTGTCTGGATTCATTCTTTGTCTGGATTCGAAGCAGTTCACATCGCCGATCGCTTCTTCCCGCTCCTGAGTTTCCGTGCATCAAGTTGGCCCCCCTTTCGTCTTGTTCAACTCCAAGATGGTGAAGCCTGCCAAGCCTGCTGTTGCTGTTTCCCGTCCTTCTCCAAAAGTGTCTGCAAGTGCTTCCCGATCGCCTCCAGGTAAAGCTGCTGATCGTGTGTCCACAGCGAACTTTGCCGCCAGTGGTGACTACTGCCTCCCAGGCTGTAAATATGGGAGGAAGCATCCTCCCAAATCCAGTGATATGGTGCAGTGCTGCCTTCGTCGCGAAGGATGCTCACAATGGTTCCATATAGACTGTGTGGGCATTCCTGCATCAAGTGTGATTGTCACCTTCCCATGCTCCACTTGTCTTCTCCACCTGTCAAAGACTGTCGATACGCTGACTTCCTCCGTATCCTTGAAGGACGACATGGCCAAAACAGAGGCCAACCTGAGACAAGCAATCGAGGCATCCACCACAGAAACAAATCAGCTGAAAGATAATCTATTTCAAGCTGTGGCTGTCAATAGAGACAATCAGATTCATGTTACAGAACGATTGGACAATGTAGACGCAACCCTTGCTGAATTTTCAGCAGCTATTGAAGAATTCAAGAGCTCCCTGGCTACTTTTCAGTCCGTCTTTCATGCTTCAGATGCACGCCAGACCAGCACAGACGGAGATGCCTTATCCCAGCAAAGTGAGCCAATTACTTCGAATTCAGTTCCTCGTCCACGTCAGCCAAGCCGTAATTTGGTGTTTGGCTATCCGAACTGTCGCACGGTGTACATTGGCGACTCCATGCTGAAGTCCGTTGTTCCAGGCCTTTCTACTGGTGACAATGTTGCTGTTTACAGTTTTCCTGGCACCACAATTCGCCGCCTCACCCAGACCATCAGACGATCTGACATTCTTTCAAGCAGCACAGAAAAGGTCATACTACACGTTGGTACGTGTGACCTACCATTCCTTCGCAATGTTGCAGCCTTCCTGAATGACCTGGAGGACCTCTTCGAGACTGTCAAAGCGTGTGCTCCTTGTGCGAAAGTGGCTTTTTCTGCCATTGTTCTCCGCCGAGACATCCCGGAAGGTCTCATTCACGAGATAAACCGCCAGTCATTCTACATGTGCAGAGCGTCGGGGATCACGTTCGGTGACATGAACTTTGTCTTTCGGAACAATTGGATTGGCCACGACGGAGTTCATCTGACAAGATTTGGTGGAGATCACCTCAGAAGATTGTGCACTCAAATGGACAGGATGCTGAGCGGCCTCCCTCCTGTCGATCTTCGCCCAGGTTCCGTCATGCCACTTCTTGAAATGTATTTTTTAGCATGAGGCATTTTTTCTCCTTTCCAAAGGCTTTTCTTCTCCTTTTCTCTGCTCTTCTCTCCTTCCTTTATCTCAAATCTCGTTGTGTTGCAAAATCGACGGACATTGTTTTGTTGGCCACATCTGCAGCAACCCTTAACAGGGGTTTCAAAGAAAATTTTCACGTTTTTTCGCAGACAACTTCCCGGAAAAACTTTCCTATTTTTGGTGGCGCCAACTTCCCACACCTCCCAACTGTGGCTGTAATTGCTGCAGTCAACATTTTAATGGTCTGCCCGCTCGGTTTAACACTCTCTTATCTCCACGTGGCTCAAATTGCATTTTCAATCATCAATTTTTGGTTTTCGCAGCAGTCACTTCTTGCCATGGCCAAATTATTTTTTCAACCGAAATCGATGAAACATGAAACTGTGACCGTTGGTAAACTTTTTGCCCCTGCTGCCTCTTGCAAAAATGCAGTCCACCAGGCCGCGGTTGCTGCTTCAAAGCTTGTCCCGCTGAGATCACGAACGAGTCGCCTCAGGGACGGATGTCAATTCCCAATCAAAACAATCAATCCAATCAAAACATTATCTGCTTTTCGGGTGTCGCACTCATGTTTTTGTTTTTCTTTCTGTTTTGCCCAACGCAGTGGCTGTGCTTCAGAAGTCCCAACGCTGCCGTCATATGGTAAAACGCAGCAACCGCTCACCTGACCGAAATCGAGTTTTTTGCACATTCCGATAGATCGTCATGTTATGAATCGTCCTGGCACTTCAAATTGCAAAAAAACTTAATTAATCGCCCAGAACAGGTGATTTTCCTACCTGTCCCAAGCTTTCGACCGAGAAAAGACGAGGTAAAACACAGCATCTTGGGAGAAATTTGGAAAAACGCAGCAACGTTGCTGTGTTTTACCAACAACAAAAAAGATGCTGCGTTCTACCTTGTTTTCACTCTCGAGATTTTAGCTGTTGCTTTGGTTTGCCATCAAACGAAGGGGAGATTTTCGTCTTTTGTTCTTTTAGCTTCGATGTTTGACAGTTCAAATGGTTTGTTTATCATAGTTCAAAAACCGCAGGGACACGCCCCACCCATGGCGCTTACCTATGTGGCCCCATCAAATGGATTGCTGAGGGCCGGTAAAATTTGTCCATAGCTTTATTGTTTTTCGTTCATTGTTTCAGAATGAAAAGAACCAGAGACACTGTCCAAGAAATCTGGGCCACATGCATTTATCGCAGTGATGCATGTCCTTCGAACGTTTTGTTACCATGAAACTGGAAACCTCGCAGGAACAAAGAGAGATAAACCTCGTATACCTATAGACAGATTTATTCAGACACTTGAAAAGAGGTCCATCATGGGAAGGAAAAAGCTGGATGGTTCCACAGCAGGAGGTCTGTGCGTTCGAAGGAGGCCGAATATGAAATGTGGTAGACAGAAAGAGATGCTGTCAAGCGTGAAGTCGCTGAGCGCTGAACAGACAATTTGAGACTGGAAGCAAACATATAGAGGCAGACACAACTCCCTTCAGAGGTGTTCAAGCTATTCGTTTATGCTACGGGCGGGTCTAGATTTTATTTTGCCATGGAATTTCGTCTTGGACTCCGGCACCCGGTCGGCCATGGATCATGCTTTGCTTGAGCTCCTCGTTCAGCGAAGAAGCAAGAAAAGAAGCCCATTTTTGTGCAAAACATATGGACTTTAACGATTACAATGCTCCTCGTTCACAATTTATCATCATCGAGAAAGATGTCGATCAGATTGTCCGGTTTCCGCAGTTAAAGTTATTGTGAAGCGCCATATACGAGTATATTGCTGCATCCAGTTGTGTTTGAAGCTTGTGAAAATGATCCAACGAAATTCCGAAATTGCTCTCAAATTTTTGTACCGTTTCTGAAGCTTGTCAACAGAGACACTCTTGTCTCACTGTCTTTGAAGATTTTCTCATGCGTAATCTCCTGGATGTTTGGAATGCTTCTTTGAATCTAAAAGGTCGAATCTTCCCTCGATTCCAGTCCACTTAGAATTCATCCTCCTCACCCGTTTCTCAGCGCAGATTTCTGCATTTATTCTCCAATAAAAACACCTATAACTGAGCTAATGACGACAAAGACGAGCCATGAAGATCATTCAATTTCTCAAAAACGATACATCTTTGGAGCATTGCAGTGGCGAGTTATCATCTCACAGGCAAAACAAAATGCGGACAAAAATGCTGTACTTGAACAAAGAAATTAAAAAATCATTGCTTGATTCCCACCTCTTTTAATAAGCCCAACAAATAGGCTGTTCGAGCCAAATTATGGCGGATGTTTTCCAAGTAATTGACTTCGCGTTTGTCCTATCTCGGTTGCAATCGATTGAACAAACTCAATGAGGCCTGGGCAGAATTTAAACTGATTCTTGTGCAGTGTCTGTCAATGGTCCCGGTTAAAACAATAAAAATCAAGCCGGGAAAGCCCTGGATCTCTGCTCGGTTTCGAACTTTAGCCAGAAAAAAGCGACGGCTAACAAAGGCCTTAACTGCCAATAACAATCCTCGCAATATCAACCGGCTTGCAACTGTTCGTTCTGAGCTTCGCGAATGTGCTTCCAATGATTTCAGTGCCCAAATGGACAAAGCTATTTCAGCTATACCCATTCACGTCCTTTTTGGAGAAATTTAAAAAACTTGCGTTCAAAGCTTGGGTTGCCTTCACTTCGTTCTCCTGATGGGTCTATAGCGCATACTGCTTGTGAAAAAGCCGAAGTGTTCGCAGGAATCTTTCAAAACTCTGTCTCTGCTGTTGTTATTGATCAAAGCTTGCACTGTTTACCCCCAGTTTTCTTTTCCCGGCTCAGGTTCCAAGATGGAAAATATCTTTCAGGAAAGCTGCTGGGAGTGACCTCATGCCGCCAAAAATTTTAAAATTCATTTCCTTTGAACTCTCGTTCTTTTTAGAAATAATTTTTAACAACATTTACCTAGACCTTGCACTTCCTGACGATCAGAAGGTGTCCAATATAATTCCAATACCGGAAAAGGGACCATGAGGATTCTGAACTCTCTCGTCCGATTTCGCTTTTGCCCATCACCAGCAAAATTTTTGAGAGACTCCTCTATTCGCACCTCTCTTCTTATCATGCATCCAACAACATTTTGCACCCTAGCCGGCATGGGTTTAAAAAAGGGTTTTCCTGCGTGACCCAATTGATTGACATTTGAAATTGTCAGCACTGTTGAATGTGCGCAGTGGTTAGCGCGTCGGACTCGTAATCTGAAGATTGCGGGTTCGAATCCCAGCTGGGACACGAGATTTGCCGTGGCACTTGTGTGTGCATCCTCCCTCGGCGAGGCACGGTAAATGAAATTTGCCATGGCACTTGTGTGTGCATCCTCCTTCGGCGAGGCATGGTGAATTCGGTCGGAAAGACAGACTTAAGTGGCCAGTCTGTTAGTCCTTCGGATGGGACTTTAAAAGAAGGAGGTCCCGTGTGTAGCATCACACTGCGCACGTTAAAGAACACCTAGCTCCAGGTCCAAGACAGAGGCCTGGCAGGTTACATGAACACAGAAGCCACTTGGTATCACCCGCCGATACTCGACGTCGGTTCCTGCGGGTTGGCTGTGCCATAATACCGGCAGTATCGGCAGTTGTGACTGAGGTCTTGGGACCTGGAGCGGTGGGTGCTGTTGCGATTGCCCTCGGGAGTATGCCGGTACCTCGCCGGGACCCTTGATTGGGTGCCTGGAGCGGTGGGTGCTGGAGCAGCTACTCTCAGGTGACATTTGCCAGTACCTCGCCGGGACCATGGCTGACGACACAACAAAACATGAACGGTCGGACCACCAGCCTAAGGCTATCTGTCCATAAGACCCAAAGAAGAAGAAGAAGAAGAAGAAGAAGAAGAAGAAGAGAAAAGGGACTCTACACGCCATATTTATCGACTTTAACAAAGCGTTTGACCTAAATCCTCACAACCTGCTATTAGAGCAATAAAGCGAGCAGCGCGCCTTTGAACACGCACCAAAGAATCACAATGGGAAGTGAGATGAGAATCCCAAGACGTTGATACATACTCAAGAATCGGTCTGACCAAAGTAAAGTAGGCAAGCTCGCGAATGGCTTTTACTCCGAATTGACTTTGGTTCGAATGAGCTTTAATCCGAACGGCGTTTGGTCCGAAATTGGGGTTCGCAATGACATTGCTAGCAGCCCCGCCGAATCTGGCATAAGGGTGGATAGTGAAGCCGAGATAGTTTGGTGCCCCGTAAAATTTCCAAATAAGTTGAGTCTTCTTTTGTCGTGTGTTTACATTCCTCCAAATATTAGTGACACCAGCGCTGTTTTCCCAGAACTTCATAGCTCCATCAGTCACAATGCAAGGTTACACTCCAAAGTTGTTATTTGTGGTGATTTTAATTGTTCGGGTCTGTTTAAGTCGGATTCCGAAACTGATAAATTTGTACGAGACATTATGGGACTTTTTTCACTTAAGCAAGTTGTAAGTAAACCAACCCGTATTATACTGGTCGCACAGCCAGCCTGCTTGATTTGGCCCTTTTAAATTTCGATAGTCCCATTCCTGTTGTGAGTGTGGAACCAGGGATTTCGGATCATGAGGCAGTTATCCTATCTTTTCCTCTTCCAAGACAAATCCAAAAGGTTGGCGTTATCCAGCACGTTGACTACTCCAGGGTAAATTGGGATGAGTTAAATATCTCGCTTCAGCGGAATCCTCTTTTTCTGAGCAAAGCATTTCAAACCGCCCTGTAAATGATGTTTGGTTCACGATTAAAGGAACGCTGATTGGATGCCTCAATTCGCTTCCAACGAAGCGAGTTAAGGTTAACCGTCAATATCCTTGGGTAAACCAGAAACTAGAAAAGCTCTTCCAAAAGAAAAGAAAGGCTCATTCTAAATTTAAGAAGAGTGGGCTAAGTTGGGCTAAGTTGGGGTCCCTTTTCGGGGCCCCTTCACCCCCTGTCCCCCAGAAGGGAAAATCGAAAAATCCGGCCAGGCTAAAGTGTCCATCCGGAAGCTGGATGTGCGTATGCAAGCATGCCTTGCCGAATTTCGCCCGTTCTGTGGGCGCCTAGGTGCCTCTTATAATTTGGGGTCCCTTTTCGGGGCCCCTGCACCCCCTGTCCCCCACAGGGGAAAATCCAAAAATCCGGCCAGGCTAAAGTGTCCATCCGGAGGCCGGCTTTGCATGTGCATGAATGCCTTGCCGAATTTCCCCGTTTTGTGGGCGCCAGGTTGCCCCCAATTTGGGGGGCGGTGCCCCCCTAACCCCCGGGACGGAAACGGCAAATTTTGAGCAGGCTATTTGGTAGATCCTGGGAAGTTGTGTCGGGATCCCAGTATGCCTTGCCGATTTTTGAGCTCCCTGGGGGTGCCTAGAAAAGGATTTCTGCCTTGTATTTCATACCTGAAGATGGACTATCTTTGCATCAAAACGCATATCAATGCTTAAGACAGTCATGCGCGGATCTCAATTCCACTTTGTTTAGCAGATTTATAACTAGTGCCATTGAAAATGACCACTCCCGGAGATTCTGGAGCTACCTTAAATCCATGCGCAAAGAGAGCGGAATTCCTGCTTTGAAAAATCATTTGGATGGTAGTGTTGCAAATAAGCCCCTGGCTAAAGCGGAGCTGTTAAACACTTATTTTTCTTCAGTGTTTTTGCCTAGCTTAAATCCTGTAAATAGTGTTGATGTATCTGATGCCGGCCTAGCAGTTCAGTTTTCCCAGGAAGTGCTTGCTCCACTTAGCTTTCGTCCAAATGGTCTGAAGATCCTCTTGCAACGTGTTAAGTCAAAAAAACCTCCCGGTCCGGATGGCATTCCCGGCAGACTAATTAAGGAATTATCACCCTCATTGTGCGTCTCCCTTGCTGCGTTTTTTAACTTAATCTACAGAACTGGTGTGTTTCCTGATGATTGGAAAAGGGCCATAGTCACTCCTATTCGTAAAAAAGGCACTCCCAGTGACAGGCCAGAAGGGTACCGTCCAATTTCTTTAACGTGATATGTTCAAAACTATTTGAGCGTGTCCTTTGCAATTATATCACTGCATATTTGAAGAACATCAATTTTTTGCATCCTAACCAGTTTGGGTTCCGGCGTGGACGATCCTGTGAATCACAGCTTGTTCTTTTTTCTGATGACATCTCACGCTCTCTTGACATTGGTGTCCCAGTGCATGCAATTTTTTTGGACTTGACCAAAGCCTTTGACCTAGTTTCCCATGCCAAGCTTTTAATCAAGCTGAGACTCATAGGCCTGCCTCCAGCCATAATTGCGCTAGTGAAATCATTCATTTCCAACAGGTCACAGCAAGTAAAACTCCAAGGTTCGATCTCTTCTTTGGTTCCCGTAACCTCTGGTGTTCCTCAGGGGAGTGTTCTAGGGCCTCTCCTATTCTTGATTTATATAAACGACATTGCAAACAATGTCGCAAGTTCAATTCGTATGTTTGCAGATGATGTAGTGATTTACCGACAGGTCCGCGAACTGGGAGACTGCTCTAGGCTGGCTGATCTTGCTAAAATAAACAGTTGGTGCGACAGATGGGATATGAAAATCAATGTTCATAAGTCCAAGGTGCTGCCCTTGGAAACGGCCAATACCTTTGATTATTCAGTTGGAGGCACTCCGTTGGAAGTTGTTAGTCGCTTCAAGTACCTGGGTGTGCTTTCACAAATGACTTTACTTGGTCGCCGCATGTCAGTGAAGTTGTGAAAAAAGCATCTGTAACGGTAGGCTATATCATGCGAAATCTTTCAGGTGCCTCAATTGATCACAAAAAGCGTGCGTACGTTACCATGGTCTTGCCCATTCTTGAGTATGCCTGTGGTGTGTGGAATCCTTCCAAAGTGTCCGACATTCAGGCATTGGAGAGTGTACAGCGGCGAGCGGCCAGAGTCATAACAGGAACTTATGATCGCTTTTCCAGTGTCACTGCTCTATACTCAATATGCTTAAGCTCCCAACCCTAGTTAGCAGACGTCGTGATCATTGTCTCAAATTATTCAGTGACATTGTTCTTGGCAACGTTGACTTTCCGTTACCCACCTGTTACCATATCAAATCCGTTCAGAGAAGGACCGATAATGGTTCGAGTTTTAATATCCCTGCTGCCAGACGAAATTTTTTATCAAAATTCTTTTTTCCCACAGATTATAGCTGTCTGGAATAGCCTTCCCCGTAGCTCGCCTTTTATCATCAGTGCAGTTGCAAGAGCGGACGTTTAACCACTTTTAAAATCACTCCTTTATTCGTATTCAACTCTGTCGCACCAACTCTTGTGGTTTTCTTACGTTTCCTGTCAGCCATGGTTGTTTTTAAAAAAATTAATCTTGATGTGTTTTTTGTTTTATGCAAATTTTTATGACAATCGCTATTTGCGTGTTTATAACAGCACCAATCCCTTGTGTCTGTTTTTTGAAAATAAATAAATAAATAAATAAATAAATAAATAAATAAATAAATAATAAGTAAATAAATAAAACCTTTTAGTTCTGATTGCCTTTGGATCGAATGGCGTTTTAGTTCGAATGGTTTTTGGTCCGAATATTTTAGAGTTGGAATGCTGCTTTGTTCGAAGTTTGATTTTTTCGAGTGGTGGTACACCAAAAGCAACTCGGACTAAAGTACATTCGGTTCCAGGTACGTTCCCCCTATGTCGAGTTTTCCGTTTTTGATTTGCTTGGTTCCTATATCTGTTCAGAAGACTTTCCACCAAAGAAAATTTACAAGTCCGTGAACATGCAGATTTTAATTTTCATAATTTCGCAACACATATGTCTGGCCTGCTGCATTATCTGAACAAAAAATTTGACTGCGTCTTTCATCAATGCATTATATTTTTGTTCGTTTTTCTTCAAATATTTGTCTTTTCATTGCATATAGTTTCTTCTTTTTACCGCAAAGTTGACGTGAAAATTGAGATACATGTCCCCATGCACTTGTCCCCAATTGCTTTTGAATGATTGGATGCTCTCAGGAACAGATCCAGGAACTTCTTGAAGGGTGAGCAGGTCGCCGACTGACACCAAATTGTGGGTCTTGACCACCAACGCGGGTCAGCGGCGGAAGCCCCAGCGGGATTCCAAAGGGGAGAACTCCCTGACATGGGGTACGGGGGAATGGATTCTATCAAAAGCACATGGAACTTTTATGCAAAATCGGGTTCTCGAATCAAGGCAACACGTAAGGCATTTTGAGTAATATTTTTATAAAAATCTTGATGGTCTATCATGGCGCCAAAGATGGCCATAGGCCGCCGTATAGGGCAGTTCCAAGAAGCAGAGCCCCTGTCAAGGCAAAGGGTTGTGGGATGTATCGTCCCCAGCAGTCGGAGCTTTTTGATAAATTCTGCTGGTTCTCCACACGACGCCACAAGGCATTTATAGAGCCATATTTTTTGCAACAAAGCATATATCTAGCCAAGATGTAAAATCTTGATGAAGATCTCGGCGGAAAATATTCCTATCGCCATTGGCCATATTATAACGGCGGAGTCTAGGGCGGCTGCCCCAGTGGCACTCCAAAGAGCAGAGCCCCTGGCCAATGTCCGCAATGCTTTGACCCCTGTCAGCAGGTGAGGTCAAGGCGATATTGCAGAATAAAAGAGAACTGGACGCACCTCAAAAAGGGCACCAATCAGAAATATGGTAATCACGCCATGCCGTTTTACAAAAAGGGCATCTACAACTGACAAAATTTAGGAGAAATATGCATACGAGTAATTTTGCATCTTATTTCGACAATTTCCGTAACACCAAAATGTCAGGAGACTAGGTATATGGGTGCGAGACGTTTGAGCGCGAATCAAATGGCGCGAGCCACACATGGGCGCGAGACCATATTGACCGCGAGACGGAAAGGCGCACGGCGGACCTTGCCGCAAACTTGCATGTTTGTGTGGCGCATTCCCATCTAAATCTCGGTTTCATTGCGTGAAGTTGTGTCAAAATTGCGTTACATTCAAAGGCGCATATGTCTCCGGGTCAAGGTAGTCTCGCGCCCATGTGTGGCTCGCGCCATTTGACTCGCGCTCAAATGTCTCGCACCCACAGTCTCCCGACATTTTGGTGTTAAGGAAATTGGCAAAATAAGATGCAAAATTACTCGCATGCATATTTCCCTAAATTTTGTCAGTTGTAGATGCCTTTTTTTGCAAAACGGCATGATTACCATTTTTCTGATTGGTGCCCTTTTTGAGGTGCGCCCAGTTCTCTTTTATTCGTATTCTGCAATATCGCCTTGACCGCACCTGCTGACAAGGGTCAAAGCATTGCGGACATTGGACAGGGGCTCTGCTCTTTGGAGTGCCACTGGGGCAGCCGCCCAGACGCCGCCGTTTTATTATGGCCAATGGCAAGGAATATTTTCCGCCAATATCTTCATCAAGATTTTACATCTTGGCTGGATATGCTTTGTTGCAAAAATATGGCTCTATCAATTGCCTTGTGGCGTCGTGTGGAGAACCCGAATTCATCAAAAAGCTCCGACTGATGGGGACGATGGGGACTGCTGGACTGCTGGGACTGCTGGGGAGAGCCCTTGACAGGGGCTCTGCTTCTTGGAACTGCCCTATATACGGCGGCCTATGATGGCCATGTTTGGCGCATGATAGGTATACCACCAAGATTTTTATAAAAATATTACTCAAAATGCCTTCCGTGCGGGCCTTGATTCGAGAACCCGATTTTTCAAAAATGTTCCATGTGCTTTTGATAGAATCCGTCCCCCGTACCCCATTCAGGGAGTTCTCCCCCTTGGAATCCCGCTGGGGCTTCCGCCGCAGACCCGCGTTGGTGGTCAAGTCGAGCCACATTTTGGTGTCAGTCGGCGACCTGCTCACCCTTCAGGAAGTTCCTGGATCCGTTCCTGAGAGCATCCAAGCATTCAAAAGCAAGTGGGGACAAGTGCATGGGGACATGTGTCTCATTTTTCACGTCAACTTTGCGGTAAAAAGAAGAATATGCAATGAAAAGACAAATGTTTGAAGAAAAATGAACAAAAAAAAACATTGGAGAAGATGCAGTCAAATTTTTTTGATCAGATAATGCAGCAGGCCAGAGATATCTGTTGCGAAATTATGAATATTTTTAAAATCTGCATGTTCACGGGGCTTGTAAATTTTCTTTGGGGGAAAATCTTCTGGACAGATATAGGAACTAAGCAAATCAAAAACGGAAAACTCGACATAGGGGAAGTACCTAAACCGAATGTACTTTAGTCCGAGTTGCTTTTGGCCCGAATTTCGGGTAACCACCACTCGAAAAAATCAAACTTCGAACAAAGCAGCATTCGAACTAAAAATATTCGGACCAAAAACCATTCGAACTAAAACGCATTCGATCCAAAGGCAATTAGGACTAAAAGCATTTCGGACCAAACGCCGTTCGGATTAAAGCTCATTCGAACCAAAGTCAATTCGGAGTAAAAGCCATTCGCGAGCTTGCCTACTTTACTTTGGTCAGACCAATTCTTGAGTATGCATCAACGTCTTGGGATCCTATCTCACTTCCCATTGTGATTCTTTGGAGCGTGTTCAAAGGCGCGCTGCTCGCTTTGTTGTAGTGGACTACCGCAAACGGAGCAGCGTCACCGCAATGATTGCTCAGCTCGGTTGGCCTAAGCTCGCTGAGAGAAGAAAGGTCCACCGCATTTTGTGTCTTTATCGAATCCTTGGCAACTTCGGGGGTGGGGAAATTTGATTTCCTTGATTACGCCCCCATCTTTTTACAGTCGCCATGACCATCCTTATAAGATAAAGCCGTTAGCATTCAAGAGAGATATATAGGGACGTTTTCCTTTTTGTCCCGAGCAATAGTGGACTGGAATTCACTCCCAGCCTCTCTGTCCCAAACTTTGAGTACATCAATTCTAAGGCGCAGGCTGCTGTCTTTGTTCTAAATTAAGTTTCTGGCCAAATTTGATTGCGACCTGAAAGTTTTAGAGTGGATGTTCTGTTTTTCTCCAAGGAGTTTGAAAATTAATTCTTCGGATTTCAAACTATACGAATATTATTAAATAAACAAGAGCGGTCCTAAAACACTTCCCTGGGGAACTCCACAAGTGACAGGACGTCTGGATGAGAACTCTCCATCTACAGAAACGCGGAAAAAATCGCTTGGACAGAAAATTGCTGAACTATAGGACAATCAGTGGAGCAGTAAACTTCAGTAGCGAAAGCTTGTGTAATAGCGCAGGTTGTGAGGATTTCGGTCAAACGCTTTCTTAAAGTCGATAAATATGGCGTGCAGAATCCCTTTAGATTCAAGAGTGCTGCCAATTTCAAATGTCAATCAATTGGTCACGCAGGAAATCCCTTTTCTAAACCCATGCTGGCTAGGGTGCAAAATGTTGTTGGATGCAAGATGAGAAGGGAGGTGCGAATAGAGGATTTTCTAAAAAATTTTGCTGGTGATGGGCAAAGGCGAAATCTGACGATGGAGTTCAGGATCCTCATGGTACCTTTTTCGGTATTGGAATTATATTGGACACCTTCTAATCGTCAGGAAGTGCAAGGTCCAGGTAGATGTTGTTAAAAATTATTTCTAAAAATACCGAGAGTTCAAAGGAAAGGAATTTTAAAAATTTTGGCGGCATGAGGTCACTCCCAGCAGCTTTCCTGAAAGATATTTTCGATAGCAGATTCTGTATACCAAGTCGGGATATGAAGAAAGGGTTCGACTGAATCGGCTCAATACTTGGAACTTTTAGATTCAAAGAAGATTCCAAACATCCAGGAGATTGCGCCTGAGAAATTCTTCAAAGACAGTGAGACAAGAGTGTCTCTGTTGACAAGCTTCAGAAACGGTGCAAAAATTTGAGAGCTATTTCGGAATTACGTTGGATCATTTTCATAAGCTTTAAACACAACTGGATGCAGCAATATATATGGCGCTTCACAATAATTTCTGGAAACCGGACAATCTGATCGACATCTTTTTCGATGATGATAAATTGTGAACGAGGAGCATTATAATTTTTAAAGTCCATCTGTTTTGCACAAAAATGGGCTTCTTTTCTTGCTCATGATTTCTTGTTCTTGCTTGCTGAACGAGGAGCTCACGCAATGCATGATCTATGGCCGACCGGGTGCCGGAGTCCACAACGAAATTCCGTGGCAAAATAAAATCTAGACCCGCCCGTAGCTTGAACACCTCTGAAGGGAGTTTTGTCTGCCTCTGTATGTTTGCTTCCAGTCTCAAATTGTCTGTTCAGCGCTCAGCAACTTCACGCTTGACAGCATCTCTTTCTGTCTACCACATTTTCATATTCGGACTCCTTGGAGCGCACAGACCTCCTGCTGTGGAACCATCCAGCTTTTTCCTTCCCCCGGACCTCTTTTCAAGTGTCTGAAAAATCTGTCTATAGGTATACGAGGTTTATCTCTCTTTGTCCCTGCGAGGTTTTCCAGTTTCATGATAACAAAACGTTCGAAGGACATGCATCACTGCGATAAATGCATGTGGCCCAGATTTCTTGGACAGTTTCTCTGGTTCTTTTCATTCTGAAAGAATGAACGAAAAACAACAAAGCTCTGGACAAACTTTACCGGCCCTCAACAATTCATTCCATGGGGCCACATTGGTAAGCGCCATGGGTGGGGCGTGTCCCTGCGGTTTTTGAACTATGATAAACAAACCATTTGAAATGTCAAACATCGAAGCCAAAATAACAAAAGACGAAAATCTCCCCTTCGTTTGATGGCAAACCAAAGCAACAGCTAAAATCTCGAGAGTGAAAACAAGGTAGAACGCAGCATCTTTTTTGTTGTTGGTAAAACACAGCAACGTTGCTGCGTTTTTCCAAATTTCTCCCAAGATGCTGTGTTTTACCTCGTCTTTTCTCCGTCGAAAGCTTGGAACAGGTAGGAAAATCACCTGTTCTGGACGATTAATTAAGTTTTTTGGCAATTTGAAGTGCCAGGACGATTCATAACATCACGATCTATCGGAATGTGCAAAAAACTCGATTTCGGTCAGGTGAGCGGTTGCTGCGTTTTACCATATGACGGCAGAACATCACCCAGTACAGCGGCATAAATCAGTCCGACGTCTGGCCCAGCAGTCCCCGCCAAGCTCAGACTCTGAACACCATGTCAATTTAATAAATCACATGCAGCAGTGTATATCATGTCAAGCAACATCGAAATCTGAAATAATTTTACAGCGCAACCTGAAAAGGTGGGAAAAACCAACTAAAACACTCGGGACCTCATTTAAGTGGAACACTCTGTATGTAAACTTGAGGGACTGGACTTCCCCTGTCTGAAATTCGTATAGCCAAACCAAATACGTTTATATTTGAAAACATCGTTCATTGTTTTTGGACAAAGTTATCGGCCCTTTCATAAAAACAAAAGGCAGCGAGCAAAGGACCAACATTCACAGTTTCTTGCCTTGCTTTCGCATCGACATATTACCTCATAAGTCATAAATGATGTAGTTCGGGCCACCAAAGATCAGCGGCGCTTAATGTAAAAAAGTATCTATTCCTATAAGAAATTGACCATGACCATTGAACCCCGAACCAATATGCTCTAGTCGTTTTGATTTTACGACCTAAAAACAACAACCCCTCGACAAGCTTGGATTTCTGTTTTTCGTTCTTCGGGATTCGCACCCCATTTACACTCGAAGGGGTTGGCGAAAATTCTCATCTGCGCACTCAGTCAAGGTATTTTCCGGATACTACCTCATGCCAACTTTGGTTTAAATTGCGTTCCGCTTTCATTACTTTTTTGATTCGGGAGGTTCGCACCCCATTTACACCCAAAAGAGGTTGAGCGAAAATTTCCATCTTCGAACTCAGCCAAGATATTTGCCGGATACTACCTCATACCAATTTTGGTTAAAATTGCGTTCCGCCCCAATTCACTTTTTTTCGTGGGGTTCGCATCCCATTTACTCTCAAAGTGGTCGAGCGAAAATTTCCGTGTTCGTACTCATCCAAGATATTTGCCGGATACTTCCTTATGCCAATTTTGGTTTTTAGTCAATTTTTGCCAACGCTTGTGTTTCGGGGGGTTCGCACCCCATTAACACTCGAAGGGCTTGAACGAAAATACCCATCTTGGAACTCGTCTAAGACATTCGCTGCACACTATTTCCTGCCAAATTTGGTCAAACGTGGACGTTGCGTGCCGCTGCAAATAATGTTTTTCTTTCGGGGGGTTTGCACCCCATTTACAGTCGAAGGGGTTGAACGAAAATGCCCATCTTCTAACTCATCCAAGACATTCGCCGGACACTATTTTCTGCCAAATTTGGTTGAGATTGGACGTTGCGTTCGGCTGCAAATAATGTTTTTCTTTCGGGGGGTTTGCACCCCATTTACAGTCGAAGGGGTTGAATAAAAATGCCCATCTTCGAACTCATCCAAGACATTCGCCGGACACTATTTCCTGCCAAATTTGGCTAAGATTGGACGTTGCGTTCTACTGCAAATAATGGTTTCTTTTGGGGGGTTTGCACCCCATTTACAGTCGAAGGGGTTGAACGAAAATGCCCATCTTCGAACTCATCCAAGACATTCGCCGGACACTACTTCCTGCCAAATTTGGTTGAGATTGGAAGTTGCGTTCGGCTGCAATCGTGTACACAATGAATGCAGAAGCTACCAGTAAAGGGCTTGCAAGCTCGCCTAAATAAGACCAAGGGTGCCTCCTCTTCGATCCCTGCTCTGAAGACCAACGATACCGTTGCTTGTGAGCCTGTGCAGAAAGCCAATCTTCTCAATCAATTCTTTGCCTCCGTATTCACGGATGAGGATATAGCGCTTTCCTGAGAAGACATAAGGTCTTTTTCTTCCGAGGCACCTGTTCTCCTTGACGTCCACATTTCTAAAGCAGGAATTATATCTCTTATCAATGACCTCAATCCCAACAAGTCAACCGGTCCAGATGCTATCTCCGCAAAATTTCTCAGGACTGCTCCAGATGAATTTGCTTCCTTTTTAGAACTCCTGTAACGCACGTTGCATTTCTCAGGGCGCCATCCCCAGTGATTAGAAAATTGCGAACGTGACGCCAATATTCAAGACCGGCTCCAGATCTGACACATCCAACTATCATCCAATCTCCTTGACCAGTGTTTGCTCCAACTTGTTTGAACATATATTGTGCTCTACACTGGCTTCCTATCTAGAAGTGAATGATTATCTCATTAAAGATCAATTTGGATTCCGCAAGGGAAAATCCTGTGAAATGCAGTTAGCGAGGGTGTTCCAAGAGATTTCTAGAGCCGCTGACTCGAGCCTGCCTGTCGATCTGATATTTCTCGAAAGCCTTTGATAGCGTACCCCACAAGCGACTCCTCTCGAAATTGGCGGCACTCGGGGTATAGGTGGCAGATTTCTAGACGTCCTGCGGTCTTTCTTGAGCTCTCGGCAGCAATCAGTTGCACAAGAGGGTGTGTCTTCCGACGTTATTCCCGTAACGTCTGGCGTTCCTCAAGGAAGTGTACTTGGCCCAATTTTATTTCTTGTCTACATCAACGACCTTGCTTCGAACTTGTCCTGTAATGTGCATTTATTTGCCGATGATTGTCTAATTTACAAAATCGTCCTTGAGGCTGAAGACAGAGAACTATTGCAGTCGGATCTTAGGCAAATCGAATCTTGGTGTGAAACAAACCAGATGCAGCTAAATTTTGACAAGTGTGCACTCCTTCCAGGCACATCAAAGTTGTCTCATGTTCAGTTCCAGTACACTCTGAGTTCTGGTGTCTTAAATTCCGTGAACGAATTCAAATATCTCGGCTTGACCTTTTCATGAGACTTAAGCTGGGGTAAGCATGTTTCCTCAGTTGCAAGGCTAATCGTATGCTATACCTAGTGAGAAGGACTCTAAAGCATGGAACGAGTGACACGAAATCCGCCGCATATTTTTCCCTTGTTATACCACTTCTCGAGTATTCTTCGGCTGTTTGGGACCCTTTTAAGCTGTGCGAAGTTGATGCCGTAGAAGCCATCCAAGGAAAGCGGCGAGATTTGTAAGTAATCGATTTGCAAGATTTGATAGCCCCTCAGCTATAATTAAAGACCTAGGATGGTGTTCTCCTCTTGCTGGAAGACGCAAATGCTCGAGGCTTGCCTTGCTCTCTCACATCTATTCTACGAAGGCTCTCCAGAAAGTAGGTGCACTTTTGTCTGCTCCGCAACGCAACCTTGAAAGATTTTGATGTTCTTGGTACGAAAAGAAAGCTCAATTCTTCACCTTTTCAGCATGCTTTGAGCAGATTTTCTCAGGTCTTTCGAACTTTGATGACAGCATATGAAGCAGAGGTCACCTTCGTACACTGGTCCAAATTAGGCACTTGTGCAGGCCATCACAATAAAGTGTACTGTTTCAAACTTCCTCAAAACTTGGGTCACAGGCATGGGAAGTTTGCAGGCACTTGCATACCGTTAAATAGGACAATTCTCTAGCAAAAAGTCGATTCACGACCAAGTGAGGCATTTTTAACGAAAGATTGAAGACTGTGTTCGAGCAAGAGCAACCTCGATGCCAAATGCCAATCATCAGCAACGATCATGTTAACTTTTTTTCAAGATTTCAAAGATCAGGATCACCAAATGACCATGAATGATGTTGCCGGATATTCTGGGATATTTTGGCCAACAGACGGACACATTATTGCTGGATACAATTTCACACTTCACTTTTGTAAAGCAAATTTTGCCGATGTGTTCTGATTTTCAAATTGCAGCCAAATTGGAGATTTTGCTTGGGATGATGGATTCCATTGAATCCAGGGAGTGGTGTCAATGTTTTTTGGCCAGAATGTGCTTCCACACCATCCCAGTGGTACTCACTTTACTTCCAGTGGCTTTTTTTGATTTTCCCGACTGGAGTAAGTTTTGACCGGAAGGAAACAGAAAGGATGAAATGTGCGAAAATGGAAATTTTCCAGCACACCAAATGGGGCGCTGAAAAATGGATTGCTGACAATATACCACATCACATACAACGATAACAGAAGTGTCGCAGAATGCGCGAAGGTTACATTAATAAGAGACTTGGGACATTTTGTCCAAAAATTCCTTTTATTTTTTTGCAGAAGAAAAAGTGCACCTAATTCTTGGACAGCCCTCGTAGTTCATGTTCTTTCCTAACTGACTTGAGATCTTCTATACAGCCTCCAAATTATACTTCTCGATGGGACCATAGAATGAAAATCCAATAAGCTGTAACAAGGATGTATGCCATTATTCTTTATTCATCGCACTATCCGTGACTGGAATTCCCTGCCTCGAGACTTAATGAGTGAATTATA
>JASGXE010017683.1:0-34108 GCA_030068105.1 Sinentomon sp. SZTP_YWyxl
CTTTCCCTGCAGACATGGCGCTGGGGCAGAAGGAGATTCCGACCCACCTCTTTTCGAATCGGATTGCAATGACATATACGAGTTGGCGCATGTCTCACTCGCAGACCGTTCCCTCGATCAGGGATAATGCAGCTCTTCGCTGTTTGGTCCCTGTGAACACAATCTTGGCAGCCGGCGCATTCCAGCCACAACATACATTTCAGTCTGTGGTGCCCGAGGTCAGCAGATTTGACTTTCTCCCTTGCCTTTGTCCCGATGCGAAAATTTGCACAGCTGAATCGGTAACAGGAGCCTCTGGAGCCGGAGATCGGAAAGTGCTGCCCTTCACGGCAATCCTCGAACGCAGGAGGGAAATCTGGCGCAGTCGGGAGACCCCTGGGTGGGCAGCTCGAGGCGGAAGGATTCTCCGGATCGCTCGAGGCTCACACGCGCACCGGCGTGGCCCTGCGGCGCGACGCGGCGGAAGCGCACTGTTTCTGCGAACGGTTGGAGCCCCTGAGAGCATATGCAAACCCGCAATACACCTACGCCACACGTTCGCATTTGCCCCTGCGAAGTTGCCCCTGCAGGTATGCAACACGATCTCCCATAAGAGCCCATGTTATCCGTCAAACACGCCTTATATGTGTCAGTTCAATGGATTGATTTGTGTTGCGAAAACTTAATTTCTATATGCACAAAGCTTGTTCCTTTTCCATTGTTTCATTGAAAGATGCATCCGTCTGTTGAATTGGCTCTGTTGAGTTGAACCTGAGGGTGAGTTATTGCAATGGGAAATACGGACGAAAGAAAATGCACGAACACAACATTTATAGAACAAGGCCATCTCAAGAGTCACTTTCTGAAGACACAGTATTGGTATAGCGGCGATGGAATTCATGTACTCATGCACGTAAAAATTGCGACTGTTCAGATTTCTGCAAAAGCCATGCTGCGGAAATTAAAGATTCTCTTTTGCATGGAACGGATGTCAAAATTGACATCTCTAGAACGCTTTCTTGAAATCTGGCGCTTTAATTTCTACCAACTTCCTGCACAAGAGTAAAAAGTAAGAAAAAAGTTTCAGAGACATCAGTTAAGCGAAAACACATGTGTGGGTACATTAATTCCGCTGCCACTGTACGTTTAACAAACCTCCAAATGTTGGTGAATTCCGGACATGTCTGGTAGCGCCTCTGCTGGCATATGACGCGTCGATCTCTCTGAATCAGGTCGTTTCCTTGTCTCCGGTCGAAATTCGCGCATAATCCCTCTGTGTTGTACAGGTCGGATGTTGTGGCGGATATTCGAATGAAACTGAGGCCAGGACCAACTAGGATTGATGTTCCAGTCGGCAGAACGACCTGAAAGACGAGGGAGCAACAATGCGTAGGACACAGCGATCACAAAAATACCAGATATCACCTAATATTCTCGTGAAAATGGTCGAAACCACATAGGCCTACTTGCATATCTTTGAATGTTTGCATGTTTACACATTTGCATATTTGCTGATGTGCATCTCTGCAGAAAAAGGAATACATTTACACATATGAATTTTTGCAACTCACACATGTGCATTGTACATTTGCTAATATGCATATTTGCATGTTTGCACATTTCCATGATTTGCTAACCGCACACCTGCTTATTTGCTAATTTATACATACTTTTGCAAATTTGCTCGTGTGCATATTCCCATATTTTATACATTTGCATCTTCATTCTTGACCATGTAAACATTTGCAATTCACACATTTGCAAATTTGCACATTTGCATATTTGCACATTTGCATATTTGCACATTTGCATATTTGCACATTTGCATATTTGCACATTTGCATATTTGCACATTTGCATATTTGCACATTTGCATATTTGCACATTTGCATATTTGCACATTTGCATATTTGCACATTTGCATATTTGCACATTTGCTCAGCCTGCCGCGAAAACTTCACCGCATGAAAATGAAATCGGCACCAAGGTGTGTAAAAGAACACTTATTTTACACGCCTTGTCGGCACTTTAAAATGCATTCGTGCACTGTGTTTCTTTTGTCGGTTAGTATGTATAGCGGCGGCGGAATTAATGTACTCATACATGTAAAAAGGTGCGACTGTTCAGATTTTAGCAAAAACTCCATGCTGCAGAAATAAAAGATCCTCTTTTAAAATCGAGGCCAAAATCTGAATCTCCAGAAATCTCTGTTGAAATCTGGCGCTCAAATTTCTACCGCATGCATAAGAGTAAAGAAAGAAAAAAAATTTCGGAGGCAACAGTTAAATGGGAAGAACACATGTATGCGTACAGTGGTGGCGGAATTAATGTACCCACACATGTGTTTTTCCCATCTAACTGTTGCCTCCGAAACTTTTCTTTCTTTTTTTATTCTTATGCAGGCGGTAGAAATAGAAGCGCCAGATCTCTATTTATTTATTTATTTATTTATTTATTTATAAATCTCTATAAAGCGTTCGAGAGGTGTCAGATTTTGACCTCATGAAACAAAAGAGGATCTTTAATTTCTGGAGCGTGACGTTTTCGCCAAACTTTGAACGGTCGCCATTTTTCACATGTATGAGTACATTAATTCCGCCGCCGCTATACATTACTTCCGACGCTCAAAACAGGTACCTACCCAACCCACCTTGTGCAGTTTCCCGTCGTTCATCTGAAAGAACTTCAACCCATCTGGAACAGTAATGTGTTGATCGCTGAAACTGCTCGAGCTGAAACTGTTCGAATTGTGCTGCCTCGTAAGAGCGTAGATCTTCAGCAAACCGAGCGTTGAGCAGGCGTCGAAATAGGTGATGACGTCACTGGCGTAGATGGCCATGGCGCAGGTGCATAGTGACAGAGAAGTGGATGGTGTTCTCGGGTAGTCATAGTTGTAGCAACGACTCATGTTCACCTAGGGTGAATGTTAGAAAATGTACAGAAACTTCCTGTGAAATTGTCGTGTATTCCTACGGACTGTTCTGGGTATTCTGTGGGGGTGTAAATTTCTCTCGGAAAACGCAATGATAAAGTGGCCTCACTCATTCATTTGAGTTCTGAGGAATGCCATGTGGTCTCTGTATAAAGAGAGGTTGGGTTAGGTTTATTTGCTTTTTGTTCAGTCACCAATCTGGAATTGTTGATCCCCCATAGAATACCCAAGACCCCCTACGGATACAGGAACACGCCGGTGTGATTCATAAAAGCTGGAAGTTTGGGGGTACAGGCCTAAGAAGTTGAAAAATGTTGTTTTGGTGTTCATTTTGGGAAAATATTCGTGTTTGGGAGCAAAAGGTCCATTCAGGGAAAACCACAAGCATGCCCGGAGGGAAGCAAACTGCTGTGGGGTTTTTTTCGGCAGGGGCCGTCGCCAGCTGCGCAGTCGAAAAGTCACTGAAAAAAGTCCAAAGCAAACAAAAATCAAAAACGAACAGAAATGACTAGGGGGCTTCTCGCCCTGCGGCCTTCGGCCGCCATCCCTGTCTGTGCTGCGCCCCGAGCAGGGGTCTTCGGCCGCTGTAACGGCCGCTGCGTGGCTTCAACCGGCACTTCATTAGTTTTTTGCCTGCTGAACATTCATCGTTGAGTATCAGTTTCATCAACCATAAAAATTATAGAATTGCTTGTGAAAATTTTGAAAACCCCCAAAATCACCCCTTTGAAGGGCAAGAACAGCTGCTTTGATTTTTTCCTGTTCTCAGCGATGAAAATGGGAACGATACAAAATTTTCAAGGCTTCAGGAGGTCTGAAAGGACCAATAATAATTTGTCAGTCAGTCAGTGAATCATTCGTTGAGTCAGGTAAATTTTATATCTATGCAAAAGAAGAAAAATTATGAAAAATGCATTTATGATTCATGCATACCTGCACTTCCAAATCGAATTCGGCGTTTCTGTAGAGCAGAAATATGCCTTCGCTGTTAATCGAATAGCTGGTTCCATCGAATGTGTGAACAAAGAAGTCGAGAACACAAGTTTCGTGAATGTTGTCAGCTCGAATTAGGACCTAAAATAATACGTAGGACAGTCACGCACAATTAGAGTATTATTCGTACTATGGTTAAAATGCAAAATAAATTCTTGTTTTGCTTCCCTTTATCGGGAAAAAATATGCTTTCCTTGTGCTGTTCCTTCAAGCTTTTAACGACGAAATGGTGTGGTTCAATTCTTGGCCACTTTTGGCTGTAGAAAGGTTAAATGGCCTCAGGTACATGTTCATTTTCTAACGGTAAACGTTTCAATTGTTGATCGTTTTCTGACCAAAGAAAAGATTCAATACGAATACATACCTAATTGTTTTTCCGGCCATAAAACTGTTAAATGCTTTTCGTTTTCTAACCGTAAAAAGATTCAATGCCTATTCGTGTCTGCGCGTAAAAAGATTCAATGCCTGCTCGTTTTCTGACCGTGAAATGGTTCAATGCTTGTTCGTATTCTTACCGTAAAGGTTCAATACATGCATGTAAATTTTCTGACGTAAAAAAGGTTTCGATGCCTGTTCATTTTCTGATCGTAAAAAGGTTCAATGCTTGTAAGTTTTCTGACCGTAAAAAATGTTCAATGTCTGTTCGTTTTCTGATCGTAAAACGGTTCAATGCCTGTTCGCTTTCTGACCAAAAAAAGCTTCAATGCCTGTTCGTTTTCTGTCCGTAAAAAGGTTTAATGTCTGTTCATTTTCTTACCGTGAAAAGGTTCAATGCCTCTTCGTTTTCTGCCCGTAAAAAGGTTCAATGCCTGTTCATTTGCTTACCGTAAAAAGGTTCAATGCCTGTTCATTTTCTGACCGTGAAAAGGATCAATGCCTGTTCGTTTTCTACCCGTAAAAACGTTTAATGCCTGTTTATTTTCTGACAGTGAAAAGGACCAATGCCTGTTCGTTTTCTTCCCGTAAAAGGTTCGATGCCTGTTCTTTTTCTGACCGTAAAATGGTTCAATGATTGTTCGCTTTCTGACTGTAAAAAGGCTCAACCCTTGTTCGTTTTTGAGCGTTAAAAGGATCAGTGCATGTTCGTTTTCTTGCCGTAACGGTTCAATGTTTTTTCTTTTTCTGACCTTAAAAAGGTCAATGCTTGATCGTTTCTGATCATAAATAGGTTCAATAACTGTTCGTTTTTTGACCGTAAAAAGTTTCAATGCCTGGTCGCCTTCTGACAGTAAAAAAGTTCATGGCTTGTTCGTTTTTTGACGGTAAAAAGGTTCAATGCATGTTCGTTTTATGACCGTAAAAAGAATCAATACCTGTTCGTTTTATGACCGTAAAAAATAAAAATACTTGTTCGTTTCTGACCGGAATATGGTTCAACGACAGTTCGTTTTCTGACCTCAAAATGGATCAATGCTCGCTCGTTTTCTGGCTGAATGCTTGCTCGTTTTCTGGCTGTAAAAAGGTCCAATGCTTGCTCGTTTTCTGGCTGTAAAAAGGTCAAATGCTTGCTCGTTTTCTGCCCGTAAATAGTCCATAATGCTTGGTCTCTTTCTGTTTTGTTTGCTCAACTTACATTCAATGGCGGGAATGAGAATCCCCTCCTGTTTATAAGCTGACTACCGATGGATTGGTCTCCGTTGCCATTGCTTGTGACAGCCAAGTTGACAGTGACAACCTGGTCAAAGTCAAACAACCAATCAGATTTTGCCTGAAGTGGTATGCGAAGAGTTTCGTTCCAGAATTCGGTGCAGAAACGAGGTTCACAACTGCCGGCCTCGAGCTGAAATTGTTTAGGAACAAGAAAAGTTGAAGTGACTTCAGCGATGTCATTTTTTGGTATCAGGAAAAGTTGAAGTGAGTTCAGCAATGTAGGTATGTCAGAAGTTGAAGTTTTAGATAAAGTTAAAGTGACTTCAGCGATTTAAATTTTTAGTGTTTGGTAAAGATGAAGTGACTTCACGATTAAAGTTTTTTAGAGTGTATCAAAGATAAAGTTGAAGTGACTTCAGCGATGTAGGTATTTTTTGGAGTGTGATGTAAAGTTGACGTTCCTTCGGCAATTTAATTGTAAGAGTGGAAGGTGAAGTTGAAGTGACTTCTGCGATGTTATATTTAGAGTTTAAGGTAAAGTTGAAGTGACTTCGGTGATGAAATTTTTCAGAGTGCAAGGTAAAGCCAAAGTGACTTCGGCGATGTAATTTTTAGGGTGTGAGGTAATGTTGAAGTGACTTCAGCGATGTTATTTTTAGAGTTGAAGTGGTAATTTTTAGAGTTACAGCGATGTTATTTTTAGAGTTGGTAAAGTTGAAGTGACTTCGGCGATGTTATTTTTAGAGTGTGAGGTAAAGTTGAAGATACTTCAGGAAGATGATTGTTGGAGTTGACGGTGAAGTTGAAGTGACTTGGCGATTTAAATTTTTATGGTGTTGGTAAACTTGTGCAGGGCAAAGTTGAAGTGACTTCAGCGATGCAATTACAGAGTGCAAGGGAAGTTGAAGTGAATTCGGCGATGTGATTTTTTGCGTGTAATTTTTTTGCGAAACAATAATGACTCCCATGTGGAACATTATTGTTTGTGTGACTGTACAGTACGTTGCAAAAAACCTGTTACATATACCTACAGGGGGAATGGGAGATGATGATTTCCATTTGCAAAAGACTTGTTACACATATGCATGGAGACGTAATTGAAGAAGGTGATTTCCTTTTGCAAAATACTTGTAACACATATTGGCTTAGATGGGACAACCAACGACCCATCTAAGCCAATATGTATTAAAAGTATTTTGCAAAAGGAAATCACCTTCTTCCATTTCGTCTCCATATGTGTAACAAGTATTTTGCAAATGGAAATCATCATCTCCCATTCCCCCTGTATATGTAACAGGTTTTTTGCAACATACTGTATGCTATGCCAAAAGCCCATTAAATGCGAATAGACAGTTTTTCAGCCTGAAAAGAGATTGGAGCTGACGTCCAAAGAAATACTAAACTCTGTCAACTGGAAATCCAAGATGACACCGCTGTGCGTTATCAGGATTACTAATCGAGAGTTGAACAGTGACGCAGCATCTGTCGTCATCTTCGTCATCAGTGACGTCATCGTTTTGTCGTTTGCGCCTGTAGTCGTTGTGTCGTCTGACGACTGCAGGAGGTCGTTGCCCCTGCCTCTGCCTTTGCCTCTTTCGCTCGTCGACGCACGGGATCGGTACAGTTGACTCCACCTCAATGAAGAATATGTCGCCACCTGCAAAAAGGAAGCGGCAAAGAGTTGGTAATGTGGCGACAGAATTGCTTTTCCCATGCGACTGATCAGATTTTGTCAAAATCTCCATGCTGCACAAATTGAAAACCCTCTTTTGCAACCGAGGTCAAAATCTGACACCTCTAGAAAGCTTTGTTTCAATCTTGCGCTTTAATTTCTTCCGTGTTCACAAGAAGAAAAAAAAGAAAAAAAGTAATGGAGGCAAGAGTTAAATGGGAAAAACACATGGATTCGTACATTAATTCCGTCAGCACTATAGGCGTAAATGGTGGAAAGACAATCCTGGGTTTAACACTACCTCACGATTCTGCCTTGAACTAGTTGGACCGTCACATTTTGTTATCCTATATCTTTATCCTGATCTCCCTTGGGGAGGCAGGTTTTAGCAGGATTTTAGACTGTTTTTAGAGATGGCTTTTGACATGTTTTTAGCATGGATTTAGCATGGGTTACGAGATGGTTTTTGCATTACTTTAGTTTGCTTTCAGACAGGCTTTAGCATATAGTTTTAGACATGGGTTTTAGCATGGTTTCTGACATGGTTTTAGCAGGATTTTTGACATGGTTTTCGACATGGTTTTAGCATAATTTTAGCATAGTTTCAGACCGGTTTCAGCAGAAAGTTTTATGCATGGTTTTCGACATGGTTTTAGCATAAATGTAGCGTGGTTTCAGGCAGGTTTTAGCTGAAAGTTTTAGTCATGGTATTAGCATGGTTTTCGACATGGTTTTATGGTTTTAGCACAATTTTAGCATGGTTTTAGAATGGTTTTAGCATGGTTTTAGAATGGTTTCAGAATGGCTTTAGCATGGTTTTAGAATGGTTTTACGACTGGTTGTCGAAAACCATGGAGTGGCCAATTTTGTGGCTACACTATGGGGTGGCCAATTTCGGGGACATGGTTTGCAATTTTGCATGCCTGTCCAAACCTCTATTTCAAGCTAACAACACCTGAGCTGAACGTCCTTGCCCCCACCGCGATTTGGCTGTCGCCAACCTACTGCTTCGTGTTAGCCTATTATTCCCAACAAAACGTTTCGAAATTGGCTTAGCCGGTGATTAACGGCGCGGATAAAAAACCAACCCTCTCTCATCTGTACACCATTGCTGGGTGTTATCAGTCTAATACCGGCAAAGAACGGTTCGCTGCGGACTTCTCTCGAATAGCTGTTGACAAAGCGATGCCTGACACGAACTTGGCATGTTATCTGGAAGTGAGAATTGTAAAAATGAAAATAAATTCGATGGACACAGCGTGTTGTGTTGGAAAAATAGTCTTTACGGACAAAAGGCCAAATCTGGCCCAATTCAGCACCACTGTTGCAATCTACGGTGCTCTAATTTCTACCGTCTTCACAAGAAGAAAAAGAAAGAAAAATGCTTCGGAGGCAACAGTTAAATGGGAAAACACGTGTATGAGAGCAATAATTCCGTCACTGCTGTAGGTACAGTCGCAGCGGAATTAATGTATCCATACATGTGTTTTTCCCATTTAACATTTGCCTCCGAAACCTTTCTTTCTTTCTTTAACTCTTATGCAGGCGGTAGAAATTAAAGCGCCAAATTGCAACAAAGCTTTTTTCTGGAGTCGGATTTTGGCCTCGGTTATAAAATACGATTCTCTATTTCTGAGGACTGTTGTTTTTGCAAAATCTCAAGAATCGCAATTTTTTACATGTATGAGTAATCTAATTCCGCCGCTACTATACAGTGGGAGCAATATCTTAATGCTTAATTGTTCCCAACATCATGATTATCAATAAAAAAAATTATACAATAATTACCAACATATGTCCATGGTTTTTCCAATCATGAACTGTTGCCTCCGTTGTCCAAGTAGAAATAAAAGTACCCCATTACAACCAAGGTAAAAAGTGAGAAATTTTTATTTCTGTTGCAAAGTTGAGCTTTTGCAAATGTGCCTTGTTGACCCATTTGATTGCGTGCGTGGAATGCCCCATTTCCTTGGGAATGTGTGATGCGGGTACATTTATATTTCTCTAACAGTTTGTATAGTGGCGGCGGAAAAAGATTACTCATACATGTGTTTTTCCCATTTGATTGTTGCTTCCGAAACTTTTTTTTTCTTTCTTTTTACTCTTATGCATTTGGTAGAAATTTATGTGCCAAATTGCAACAGAGCTTTCCAGAGGTGTCAGATTTTGACATTAGTGATGAAAGAGGATCATTTATTTCTACAGCATGGAGTTTTTGCTAAAATCTCAATAATGCAAATTTTTCACATGTATGGGTAATCTTTTTCCGCCGCCAGTATACTCATGCATGTAAAAAATTGTAACTGTTCAGATTTTAGCAAAAACTCCACGCTGCAGAAATTAAAGATCCTCTTTTAGTGTCATGAGGTCAGAATCTGTCACCTCAGAACGCTTTGTTGCAGTCTGGCGCTTTAATTTCTACCGCATGCATGAGAAGAAAGAAAGAAAAAAAAAATGTTTCGGAGGCAACAGTTAAATGGAAAAAACACATGTATGGTACATTAATTCCGCCACTACTGTAAAGTGGCGGCGGAATTAATGTACCCACACACGCGTTTTTCCCATTTAACTGTGGCCTCCGAAACTTTTTTTTCTTCCTTTTTATTCTTATGCAGCAGGTAGAAATTAAAACGCCAGACTGCAACAAAGCGTTCTAGAGGTCTCAGATTTTGTCCTCGCTATTGAAAGAGGATCTCTAATTTCTGCAGCATAGAGGATTTGCCGAAATCTAAACGGTAGCAAATTTTTACATGTATGAGTACATTAATTTCGCCGCCGCTATACTGCAAGGGAAAACCTTCCTTTGCGAACATCATAAACTTACAGTTTGTCCGATGGTCCAGAGTTGTTTCGACAGAAAAAGTTTATTCGAATCCTTGAAGAGCACAGTCTGTTTCAAAACTGCGACGTTGTTGACAAACCAAGTGACGTCCAATAGAACTACGTCAGGGAAATCAACACCGCTCAGTAGAACTTGACAAAATATTGATACGTCAGTGGCTGAAGTGGCTGTTCTCACGCCGACAAAGTCAATGACAACTGGAACTGCAGAGGAAAGAGGTAAAAGAAAGAGGTAAAAGAAAGAGGTATAAAAGAAAGAGGAAAGAGGTAAAAGAAAGAGGTAAACGAAAGAGGTAAAAGAAAGAGGAAAGAGGTAAAAGAAAGAGGACAGTGGTAAAAGAAGGGGGAAAGAGGTGCAAGAAAGAGGAAAGAGGCAAAAGAAAGCAGGAAAGAGGTAACAAAGAGGAAAGAGGTAAAAGAAAAAGGAAAGAGGCAAAAAAGAGGAAAGAGGTAAAAGGAAGAGGAAAGGGGTGAAAGGAAGAGGAAAGAGGTAAAAGAAAGAGCAAAGAGGTAAAAGAAAGAGGAAAGAGGTAAAAGAAGGTCAACACAGGATTGAGGGCACTGAGGTCCAGAATGCGGTACATTTCTGAGGATGGAAAAAAGATTGGCCGAAACTCTAACCTCAGCCCGGCAGCCAGTTTACAAACCCTGCCGCGACTTTAGATGGCAGGCCGGGGCCCCCACCGAGCATTGTTTTTTCCGAGAGGGGACAGAGTTAGGTCAGGTTCAGATAGCTTTAGGATGCGAAAACAGGGGCCCAATCGAACATTCTTGCACAAAACGCTCTCTGCCATCTAAAGTCGCGGCAGGGTTTGTAAAACCGCTATACAGAGTCTACCAAATGTCTTCGAACACAGGGGAAATTTTGAAGCCAGGCTAATAATACAGGAGCCATTTAATTTCAACAGGGCTTGATGCAACTTCACGCCTTACACGAGTGCCATGATGTTTTGCTGCACGTGGACGGTATGTATTCTCAATCGCATCCTGAGTCAAAACCAAACTCCTGCGATGTTACTGACAAATTTCAATTTGAGATCCAGGATTTACCAATTGATCATGAAGCTCTCGATGAAGAGAGAAGTCAGATTTGAGAATTTATGAAACAACGGGTTCAACAAATCTAAAAACTTAACAGTTTAGCATTTTTTACAACATCCTCACACTGCAAATGTTTTATCGGTAGCAATTTCTACTAGTGCAAATTAATACTACCAAAACATAGGCATGCAAATTAATACTACCAAAACAAAAGCCATGGCCTTCTTGAGACCTTTCAAAACTCGTGAGATGGGCAGTGGCGGATCCAGCCTTTTGTCAAGGGGGGCGCCGGAGCATGGCGCCGCAGGCGCCCAGAACCGGGGGGTCCGGGGGGCTGGAGCCCCCCGGCGGGGTTCCAAGGGGCAGAGCCCCTGGTGGGGGGTCTGGGGGGCGAAGCCCCCCAGAAGCCAAAACATCTTATAAAAATTGCTTCTGAAAACCACTCTCAGAACACTTCAGAACTAGTTTTCTCCCTAAAAGACACCTGTTTAATGCAGCTCAGAATTTGGTTATAGTTCTTGTTTGTGTTGGCGTTGTTGATATGGAACACTCGACAGATATGGAAGGAAGCGATGAAGATATGGAACATATGGACGTGCGTGTCTCGTCTGTCTCTGCAGCAGAATTCCAAAGCTTGAATGCACATCGCAGTTCACAACACAAATAATCCATTGGTACAGTTTGGATCGGAATACCTGGCCATTCATGCCACAGACGTGAGCTGCGGGAAATGGCGCTCTTGCTTGGGAAATCATTTGAGTTTCGGAACATTATGTGGGTACCTAACGGCGTTTGGGGCTCGGCTGCAGGCAGTCTCGAGGGCAGCCGCCCCAGCATTGCTGTCGTGACATTTCTTTACTAGATTTGGTCGGGAAGCATTGTTCTGCCAATAGCAACATTCCAACATCACATATTCACACACACAATTAAATGTCAAAATGTGTAATGGCAACGTGGCACAATTAAAAATCAGGTCCTACCACGTGATAGGTTTCAGCTAAGCGTACCCGCCGCCGCCCGTTGTTGGTAATCATTGCACCCTTGCACTGCACGTGTTAAAATAGATTTTCTTGGCAGCAATACAAATGGATAAAACTTGAGTTGGTCAGGAGCATCCACAGCAAAAATTGCAAAAAAGTACAAGATGATGAAAATGGGGGAATGGCTTACCGTTTATGGGAATAGATAACTTTTTTCACATTATCCGAAGGATTGAGATCGTCAGTCTGGACAGCACAGTTCTGCCAAACTGTTCTATATCATGCTGCAGGACCCCAAATTCCTTCTCCATGCATACACTATAACCGTTGAGTGTCTTCTGGGCGAATACGTCAATTTTCGAGGAAAAAAACAGCACCTTTATGTATTGCGGCCAAAAAATCATTTTCTGCCGTATTTTTTTTTGGCCGCAAGGGGGGGGGCGGTCGCCCCCCCCCGCCCCCCCCCTGTATCCGCCACTGGAGATGGGGGAGGTGGTTTATGAAATTAAAAATCAACCCCTTGAAAACGTGAAGAGCTTCAAATATCTTGGTGTTGTTCTCAGCTCCAATCTGTCATGGAGAGATCATATTAATTTTACTTGCGATAAGGCAAGAAAAGTCCTTGCTTTTATAAATCGGAATATGTTTTCATCCTCCCAGCAAGCAAAATTAAAATCCTATAAATCGATTGTTCGCCCCGTGCTCGAATATGCGTGCGCTGTTTGGGATCCCACCTGTCAGGGTGATATCGCAAAAATTGAGATGATTCAGAGACGAGCAGCACGTATGATAACAGCAACTTACGAGCGGACTGCAAGTGTCACCAATTTGTTAAATTTTCTTTGTCTGGAATCTCTGGCGGCAAGACGTAGGGAGCATAAAGTCTGTTCATTTTCAGAATGGTCCGCGCGCTTTTTGCAGACAGGGATGTTCAAATTTGTGCAAAATTCGGAAATCTGAGATTTTGAGCTGCGGTCGTCAATTTTCGAAACTCTGTCGGTTTTCACCAATCAATCTTTTGATAATTCTATTTTTGGGAGTTTTTTCAATTTTCTGTGATCACGATCTGTCTGGTTTGCTGGTCGTTCCGCTCCTGGCTTTTGAAATGTGCACTTCTGGTGCAGCGCTGATCCGAAACTTCGCTGGCCCTCACTTTGCAATTATTGGCACCGACCTGCAATGGCGTGAGGCCACATCTGCTGTTGTTGCCATCGACTGGAAACCAGGCACACGTATTCATGTCTGGAAAATTTTAAAATCATGTTTGGGTTGCTTTTCCATCTGTGATATGTTTTGTCCAAGCAAACATGTGCCAAACGAAAAGGAAAAATTTTGCCGATGGGGAGACTCGAACCCACGATCTTCGGATCCGAGGCCTAGTGCCGTGCCACTGAGCTAGCGGCGCTTGCCGAAATTTCGGTTCGAAAATCGCGCTTAAATGATAAAGCTCGGACATTCAGGCAAAGAATGTTCGACAATTTGAACACCTCTGTCATGCCCCCGCTCCCACTTTCGTTTTGCTGCAAGTTTTGGCGCGGACCATTCTGAAAATGAACGCACTTTAGGATTAAGCTTTTTTCAGACATTGTTACGAATTCTGTGAATTTTTGCATGCCTACGCCCTATTTTGTTAAGTCTAGTCAACGCAGAACGGATAATGGTCTCTCTTTCCGTGCTCCAATTTGTAAGACAAATGTCCTGTTCACTTCCTTTTTCCCAAGAACCATCAGGGATTGGAACAGCCTCACCTCAGAATCCCCAATCCTATCTAAAGCTCTGTTGCAAACAGGCGTCGCACAGTATGCTTCTTAGTGTGTGCCAATTTTGTTACCCAGTTTTGGATTTTGTATCTTTTGTTGTGTTTTTTTTCTCTTTTTTAATTTCTGACTATCTACTTGACTCTGAATCACTGTATTCTTCGCTATCTGTCACCATTTACCACTTGTGGCAGTATTGTTTTTAATAATCATAATAATAATAATAATAATAATAATAATAATAATAATAATAATAATAATAATAATAATAAGTGGCAAATGAAGACCACTCTAAAATGGTGGCAGTTTTCACCACATGGTCGTAAAATGCCACTGTAGGTAACGAGGAATCTTCACTGGATTGGTGGCAAATTTTCTGATGTTGCCACCGTTGTAGTGCCATTTTTGGGCACTACAACACCTTGGGAATTTTTCTTCCACCTTGGAAATACCTTTTTTTAACATGGGCTTAGAAGACAGCGTATTTTTCGGAACATTGTTTGGTTACCAAAAGTGTGTTCTTGGAACAACATTTTCCTGTCACAAATTAGGAACACATGAAGTGCTCCAAATCGTTTATGTGTTCCAAATTTCTGACGGGAAAATGCTGTCCCAGGAACACACTACGTGTTCCAAACAATGTTCCGAAAATAACACTACCATCTAAGCCCATGTTAAAAAGGTGGTCCCAGGTGTTCCGTACAGAAACGTCATGTTTAGAGTGTAAATTGAGACTTGCATTGACATGGTGTGTATCCATTATCTGAGATGAGTCCCCTCGGACAAGGAATCTGTTCCCCAACGCAGTAGGCCATGTTGCATCCGGGAACAGGATTCAAATAATAGATCACGAACGTTGAACAGTTCCGAATGGATATTGGAAGCTGCATGGCGCAACAGTTGTCGTCAATGTTGACACATCCAACGGAATCAACTGTACCCTGCTCGACTGTAGGGACGTGGCCTAAAAATGCAAAAGAAAATATTAAATGTTACGCAGATTGAGGAAATATGATTCGCTTGTTGTCAACCCACAGCTTAGAGTCTGCCTATGCTTATTATAAATCCATTTCATGGGTGGACTTTGTGTCGGGAATGGTTTGTGTCAATGATCTTTTCGGATGGAACTGACTGAGGCAGAAGTGGACTGAGGTTGCGGTGGACTGAGGCAGAACCAGAAGTGGACTGAGGCAGAAGTGGACTGAGGCAGAAGTGGACTGAGGCAGAAGTGGACTGAGGTAGAAGTGAACTGAGGCAGAAGTGGACTGAGGCAGAAGTGGGCTGAGGCAGAAGTGAACTGAAGCAGAAGTGGACTGAGGGAGAAGTGAACTGAGGCAGAAGTTGACTGAGGCAGAAGTGAACTGAGGCAGAAGTGGACTGCGGTAGGCGTGGAGTGAGGCAGAGGTTTTGAGGGAGTAAAGGGGCGTGGAGACAGGTAGATTGTGCCCGTCCTAACCTAACCCAACCTCACCTTACCCAACCAAACCAGGAGAAATTGCAAAAATCCGCCTCGAAAATGGAAAATTTCTACCTCCGTCCAATTCTGCCTCAGTCCGGTCGTTCAATCCCTATCACCGATCCCTGATCTTCTCCTCTACGTTTTTGACCTGGACACTTCACGGCGTGTCATAGCTGATGCTTGCTCGCTGGCCCAGACAGGCGAACTGGGCCTATCCCAAGTGCAGACCGAGATCTCTACTGAAGCAGAATTAGGTGGTAAAATTCCTATTCAACGTGTGGCAAAATTCCAATATGTCAAAATTCCAGTTCAACGGGAGGCAAAAATTCCTCATAAAACTTTATTTTCCCGAAAAAAAATTCCAAAAAACTTTTCATACATTTTCCAAAAATATTTCCTGAATTATTTCCAAAAAATGTCCACTGCTTTCCTATTTTTTCCTCTAAAATTCATATTCAAAAAAATCTAAAAAATTCCAACATTTTCCCAAAAACTTTTCCTAAATTACTTATTCCCAAACATTTTCTAAAATTTTCCTAAATTTGTCTAAAAAATTCCTAGAAAATTCCCAAAAATCCTAAAAAAAAACGACAAAAAATACCTCTGAGCCATATCGGCAAACGTGTACTACATGATCCAGACGGCGGGCAAGTCGTCGGGATGAGATCACCTGCCGGACTCGCAAAACGGTACCACCTTGGCGGCAGGAGGCGGTCGCAGATGGGCCTCTGACCTCGTGTGAGTCGCTTATTGAAGCTTCTTTGTGGTTGATCAGCAATGACGTCATATTGTCCAGATCGGCAGGGGTTTGGCTCGAGTTGGCTAAACAAAGAGGGGGACATTTGGGAACAAAGAAAGGGTTGTCATTTATAAGGAGGGACATAATTGCATGATCCAAGGGAAAGCTTTCCAGAAAAAGGTTGTGCTCTTGGCCGTGCAATTATGTCCCCCCTTTGGCGCCAGCATGCGGCACAGTGTGCCTTTTCTGTGAGGTTAGGTCAGGTTAGATTGGGTTGAGAGGTTAGGTTTGGTCAAGTTAGGGTTCTCTGTGTCGTGAAATTGAAACCAATCCAGGACGAAAGACCAATCTTTAAGCAACCTGGACCTCACGAAACCCAGTCTGCACGAACAAAGAAATAAAGCATGAAAAAAAAAACAAAGCAGGAAGAAAGAAAATGAAAAAAGAAAACCGTTTGTCGATGCCAGAGAGGTGCACAATTGCACGACACTGAGAAAAGGCACACCCTATACCGTCTGATGGTGCAAAGGGGGACACAATGCATGGCGCAGAAAAGAGCTATTTTCTGAAAATGTTTCCCTGCGATCATGCAATTGTGTCCCCCCCTTATAAACGACATAACTCCAAATTAAAGACAGCAGGTCAAAAATAAATGCTTGAAAGGACAGCAAAAACAGACGGAAGAGAATTACGAACACTTGAAGACATTGATAGCTCGCGATGACGTCAGCGAGAGGAGGAGCGTGCAGTTGTCATAGGATTCCAGTTGTTCTTGTAGGCCTGTCCCGCCATAATTCTTAGCCAAAATTCTTTAAAGCCCTTACCAACCCGCAAGCTCATCATGACGCACGTAACAGAAAAATCCACACAATACTCCATTCAAATAGAGCCTATCCGGCGAAACTTTTATTTCTGTGTTAGATCAATAGCTTAAAGCTTTTGTCCTTCTTTTCTGTTTCGAGAATTCTGGATTGCTTCGCATACTTAGAAATGATCACACTTTTTGTCACAAGATTTGAATGACTGAAATTACGAAGGAATGAGATGGGTTTGGTGGTTGATGATGGTTTTATTGTGGTTGAAAATATTTTAAAAAGCTATTTTTATGAAAGACATCACAGAACTGTATAAAACAACATGAAACGTTGGGAAATATATCTACCAAATAAACAAAAGACATAAAAGTTCATAAATCAAATGAATGAAAACAAAAAACCACAAAACTACAAAAATAAAACAATCAAAAAGAGCACAAAAAGGACGTTAAGCTTTCACAATACCCAATGCTTACCTTGAAACGGGTTTCTGATTTATCAACATAAAACAAACAAAAAACACGTCAGAAAGCTACATAAAAACTACATAAACAGTGTTTTAACTAATTTTAAAAACAAAGAACAAAAACAACGGAAAAGATAAACAAAAAATGACACAAAAACAATAAAACCCGCATAAAAAGTTTATAAACCTGCATAAAACTTCGTTAAATACTCGAATAAAAAAAACAGATCAAAACATCACAAGACACAAAAAACAACAAAAACGAAAACAAACACTAAAACCACATAAAACGACACAATTAAAAAAAACACAATTTTAACATGGACTCAAAAACGGCTTAAAACTCTGTGAAAACTACATAAAACGAAAGAATAAAAACAAAAAACCACAAAACAACAAAAACAAAACAACCAAAAAGGCCACAACAGGAAGTAAAACGTTTACAATACCCAATGCTCACCTTGAAACAGGTTTCTGATTTTTCAACATATAACAAGCAACCAAACACGTCAGAAAGCCACATAAAATACATAAAACAGCCTTTTAACAAAAAAAACAAAGAACAAAATCACCAGAAAAAATAAACAAAAAGGCCACAAAAACTTTACAACCTGCATAAAAAGTTCATAAACCTGCATAAACTTCGTAAAAAATGAACGAATAGAAACATAAAAAAAAGTTCAAAACAACATAAAGACACAAAAAAAAAACAAAAAAAAAAAGCGAAATCAAACACTAAAACTACATAAAACTACACAAAACAAAATAACAAAACAAACGATATGGACACAAAAACGGCTTAAAACTTTATAAAAACGACAGAAAAACGAAAGAAGAAAAAAAACAAAAAATCATGCCCAAAACAACAAAAATAAAAAAACCAAAAAGGCCACAAAAAGGACGTAAAACGTTTACAATACCCAGTTCATCCTTACCTTGAAACAGTTTTTGATATGTCAACATAGAAAAGACACAAAAACATCAAAACATCTAAGACACATAAAACAAAAACAAAGACTGCACAAAGCTACACAAAACAAAATTATAGAAACAAAAAAAAGACAAAAGCAAAAATACAAACACAACAAAATCAAAACAAACAACATGGACACAAAAACTGCTTTAAACTATACGTAAAACAAAAGAATAAAAGCAAAAAACCACAAAACAACAAAATCAAAAAAGGCACAAAAAGGACGTATGGTAAAACTTATGCTTACCTTGAAACAGGTTTTTGATTTATCAACATAGAACAAACAACCAAACACGTCAAACCTATTTCCATTTATTCTTTCAGTCAACGATTGACGAGCATAACTCCCTGCTTGCCTTATTCAGTTGCTTGGCGATGGCTGCTACACTGCTGGTCAAAATTAACACCTCGGATCAAGTCTCGTCTGCGTGGCATTTTTACTCCGGTTGGTGGGTACTTTTTTCGTAAAAATTGTCCATTTTATCTGCACACGAGGAACAGCAATATCAAAACAAAGAATGGAACGAAATTTGCAATTGGTCTCTGCAAATTTTGGGTGTTGCAGCTCTGTGCAGGGCATAGTGGAGGCGGAATTAATGTACTCGACTCATACATGCAATTATTACGACTGTTCATATTTTAGCAAAATTCCATGCTGCAGAAATTAATGGACCTCGTTTGCTATCGAGGTCAAAATCTGACATCTTCAGAAAGTTCTCGGTGAAATCTGGTGGTTTAATTTCTTCCGCCTGCGTGAGATTTTGAGAATATTCTGTTTAATTCCATCTCAAAATTCGCAGAGGAATCCAACCTCTTACAACATCCCCCCAATCAGCATGGATTTCTCAAATCTCATTCCTGTGAAACCCATCAGCTGATTGGTTTTGTGCAGGATGTTGCTTGCCATTGGGAACACAAAGTTTCAGTCGGTGCTTGATCTCCAAAAAGCTTTTGACCTGGTAAGCCACAGTCTTCTGCTTTAGAAATTTGATGATAACCGCTTCCCAACAGCAATCCTCAGAACATTAGAATCTTACCTATGGCAAACCGAAAGGTGCGTGTGAAAGTTTCTGAAGCATATTCGAATGGGCACCTGGATTTATCTTCAGGGTTTCCCCAGGGCAGTTCCTTAGGGCCGCTTTTGTTTATTTTATGATTTGTTCTCTGTTGTAATCTGTTTAATGCGGTTATTTGCGAATGACGGCTATATTTATGCTCCAATCTTTGAGTTAAGTTCGTCGGGGCTTCTAAAGACTGATCTGAAGGTGATTGAGGATTGGTGCGACTGTTGCGAGAAGAAAAAAAACGCATCAAAATGTATGACGGTCACTTTTGCCAGGTCTGCTGGTATCGAAAGCTGCATTGGGAGCCCATCGTCGAAATCCTTCCCAGGCCTCGAAAGAAGTGAAGTTAAAAGCGACCTGGCGAGAGTTCTTCCCATTCTGGAGTGTGCCAGTTTCGTTTGGGATCCTTACCAAATTTGTCACAATGATGCTTTGGAAAAAGTGCAGAGAACCGCTGCTCGGTTCATAAAAAGGGTTTTCAACAGAAAATTTAGTTTTACTGCTATGCTTGAGGAACAACTGCTGCCGACCTTGAGGAAAAGAAGAGCAGAGCGCAGGATATCCTTTATAAAAACCATTTCTGTGGCTTTTCCGTGTTGAGCCTACCAAAACAGTTCCTTCCCAAGAATACAAACTGCAGGTCGAATCATCTGTCGCAGTTTTTCATTCCTCTGAAAAAAGCTCTATCCATACTTTTATTCTTTCTTCCAGAGCACACTCAGGGAATGGAATGAACTCCCTGCAAATTCCCCAATTTTGCGTCCCTCGATAAATGAAAACTTTCTTTGGCAACCTCCTTATCCCATTCGCGTATTCAGGAAGCATCTTGGTCGTGATTTTGCAAACTGGGGTCAGCTAAGAGCTTCGTGGCAAAAAGAGTAATTTCCTTTTTCCGTTGCCATTTTATGCAGTGTCTCACAATTGTTTATGTTTTTGTCATTATTTATTTATTTATTTTATTTATTTATTTCACAGTCTCAGCTCCAGGCTGAACGTCAAATTATTACTGCGTTGTTTTAATTATTGTTTCTTTCTTGCTGTAACAATTGCAATTTATTCCGGCAATTTTTTTTCATAAAATTGAAAATGAAATTTAAGAGTAAAAAAAGAAAGAAAAAAGTTTCGGAGGCAACAGTTAAATAGAAAACCACAGATATGAATACATTAATTCCGCTGCTATATACATTGGTGACAATGATCTCCTCTTCCTCGATGACCTTTTTGATCTTGAACAGTTCCAAAGCCGGTGATGCGGCCAGCGGTGGAGCATTTGCTTCCGATGTGAAAGGGCCCGGGTTCAAATCCCGTCCAGGATGAAAAATGCGTTCAATTTTCTTCGCACTGTTTGCGCGCGGTTGGAAACGGGGAAATGATGCGAAGAAAAAATATGTCCCAGGTCTAAACTTTCTGATCTGGCCCTCGATAAATGTTTTTCGTCATAAAGTTTTGGGGGGAGATTCTTTAATAGAATCCCGCGCAGAAAGGTTTTGCAAGATTTCAATCACCCAAAGCAAGGTTTTACTGACAAGGTTTAGCAAGAGTTTATGTCCCTAAAACAAGCAAGGGTTTCTCATAAGTTGAGGTTCGGTTTAGGCAAAGTCAAGGTAAGTTTTAAGGAAAGATGCCCTTAAAAGGGCCACTGGTGGTGAGATATATGGATTTACAATGGCGAAAGCCCCTCGTTGGCCCCATGCATCTTTTGAGTTGTCCCGAAGGACGGGGCCCAACGATGGGCCCCGTCCGTCTGCATGAGATTTGGCTTGTATTTCTCACGACGTAAGAATTGGCCTACAACAATGTCAATATCTGAATGAGATGATTTTGCAAAATGACTGAAAATGTGACGTAACAACATTGGTTTTGGGCGTTGCCCTTTTGGCACAATATCGCACGCAGCGATGACGGCTTCAATTTGTTTCTATGGTTCAGCAATTCCGAGACCAAAATTGCTGGGTTTGAGGTCACACCAGAGCCAGTCAACCAAAGCGACAATCGAGCAAAGTATAACACCACTGCGACATTTTGACACGTTCCTGACCTGAAATAAATGTCATTTTTGTGGATGATAAAAGGTGCAGATAAACCCACGTATTTCGCATAAAAAAGGCCTCAAAATGGCACTGCAAGCCTCACGGGAAAAGCAAAAGTTTCGAAAAAACTTGCAAAAATCTCGCTGTCTCACGCAGGAAGCATGGATTTTTAAAAAATTTTAGAGCCGACCACGACATTGCGACTGCAACAGCGCCTCAGAATATCCGGCGATGAAGGGCTTGACATTTGCAGGCCCACGTTGAGATGAACACTGGGTTGCAGTTCGGAATACCTGCCGACATCTGAAAAAAGCTGAACTGGACGAGTTTTCACACACTCTCAAGTGGCCACAATCGGATAGGAAGATGAGGACGATGTTGGTGGATTGGATAGGTTAGGATAGGTGTGTTAGGACAGGTTAGGTTGGGTTAGGTTAGGTTTAGTTATCTTTAAGTATATCACAGAGCAATGGTGATAACTCGTTCAGTTCAATGTCGGCAGGTATTCCGAACTGTTACCGAACGCACACTGCCCGCCAAATCTCTTCCGACACAGGAGTTCATTGCTGGTGTGAGCTGCACCGAAATTAAATGCTGGAGTGGTGCATGTGAGTACCGCAAATATTTCCAGATTTTGGCGCCGATATTTGCTGCGCACAAAATGGGGGTACTTAGGCTATGTGGAAGCACCGTCGCACTGAATCATAAAAGGTCTGTTCACGCAAGAGAGTTTAACCAAGGCATCACTATATTACCCAGGCAGGAGGAGTTCGGCGCAACAGAGGTACGAGAAAAGGAGTTTCCATTTTCCGCCGCAGGAATCAGTGGCGCTCTCAGATACAGCTCATCTGCATTGTCAGCGTGGCCAGATGGTGGGTTTTCCATGCGTTGTTTCGCTCTTTTTTGCTTCCTCGCGGGAATATTTTGGCATTGGCGGGCTGTGGGTTTTTCGCTGGTTTGCTCCCACTTCTCGCGGGGTTTCAGCTGCAATTTTATGGCTCTTCTATGGAAAATCTTGACCAGATTTCCATTTTTCGGGTGCTGTTCGAGTCGATTTTCACCTTTTTTAGGTCCCGATTGTTCGTTTGCCACTTCAGCTCTTCCAGTTTGCGTTCAGAAGACAAAGATGTTCTTGGCTTTGCAAAAAATTCAGACATTCCCAAAGGCATGGGTCTTGGAGGGATAAGACATTTCATGGAAAGGGGGGTCTGGGGCGGAGCCGGGCTCCAAGGGGCAGCGGGGTTCCAAGGGGCAGAGCACCTGGCGGGGGGTATGGGGGCGGAGCCCCCCACTAACTGGGGTCTGGGGTGGAGCCCCAGCGGGGTTCCAAGGCGTAGAGCCCCTGGCGGGGGGTCTGGAGGGCGGAGCTCCCCAGAAGCTGAAGAAATTTTGAAATTTTGGCTTCATTTGTTTGCTGAATTTGTGTTCTTGAGGCCAAAATGATGCTGGAGATAGTCGCAGTCACTTTCTTATCTTTTTGAGTTCTTGGTCCTTCTTGTTCAATCAGGAAATACCCTGACTTTTTCTATTTTTGTGGAAATTCCCTGACTTTTCCAGAAAGAAAAAAATTCCTGACAATATCCAGGTTTTCCAGAATGGTGGTCACCCTTTGGCTTTAAAAACTGAGTTTTTTGTAAAATTCATGAAATGAAGGCCAGGGCCCCCCGGATGCCCGAAGGCCAGGTGGGCCCTGGCCTTCGGACACCCGGGGGGCGATTTTACACACCCTGGCGCGACTTTGGATGGCAGAGAGCGTTTTGTGCAAGAATGCTCGGGGGCCCTTAACTCGCAAGAAAAAATATTGATTTTTCTTACCTAAAGCTATCTGAACCTGACCTAACCCTGTCCCCTCTCGGAAAAATCAGTGCTCGCTTGGGGCCCCGACCTGCCATCTAAAGTCGCGGCAGGGTTTGTAAACTGGCATCCGGGGGGCTGGCCTTCCTTCGGCCAGCAGGTGACCCCCCTACCCCCAATGGGAATGATCCTGAAATTGATCATGAAGGTGGTTTTTCTTGGAAGGTCCCCACTAACCTTTTGGCCAAAGGAAACCTAGCAAGGGTCCCCGGGCTCCGACCAGGGGTGGGCCCTGGCCTTTGGCCAGGGGGAGTGGCTGGCCAGCGAGGGGTAACCCCTGCCCTTCCCCCATGGGAATGCCTGGGAGTTTTCTCCCATCGCATTAAAGTTTGATTTTTTTTTTGCAAGTTAGGGTGATTTTCGGTTCATTTGGATGCAGATTTTTTCTTTTATCGCAGTTTGAAAAAGACACCAGAGACAGTCAAAAGTCAGGAACGTCATTTTGGAGGGCAGGGTGGGTGACTGCCCTCCCTGACGAAAAATAACCCCCTCAAATGGCTCGCTTTCTCCTGACATTCGCTTTTGGCTCGGAAATTGATCTCCAAGGCACGTAATATTGCATTCAAATTGAACCCCATATTTCAGAATTTCTTCAGCATCTTGGTGGCTCGGCCTCCAGACCACCCGCAAGGATCTCTGCTTCTTGGAACCCCGCTGGGACAGCGCCCCAACCCCCAAGAACCGGGGGGTCGCTGTTACCCAAACCCCCGTTACCCAAATCCCCCTTGGTCGGTGCCCATTTCCTTCCCAGATGTTTGCCCTCTGAGACTGAAATGACGCCTCCGCAGAAATGAGCGAATTTGTCGTTTTTTGGAATTTGCCAATTTCGGCAAAAACACCTGACGCAAACCTCAGGCCACAAGGCGGTGCGAGTGCATCCGTGCGCGCATGCGGACTGTGCGTTCGTGTTCGTTGGTTCGTGTAAATTTCATCCCCATGCAGGAAATTGGCCTTTTTCCGGATGAAATACTTGTGAAATGAAAGAGATCTTTTCCAAAAATCGCAGACAACAGTTACGACGCCCGACGGGTGAACTTGCTTGCCAGATTCCTCTGCGAATACTGCGAGGCAAAAACTTAGCCGCGGTTGCAGGAACAAAGAAATAAAGCAGAAAAAAATTAAACAAAAACAAAGCAGGAACAAAGAAAATGCAAAACGAAAACCGTCGACACGGAGAAAAGGCACACACTCTGCCGTCTGATAGTGCAAAGGGTGGACACAATTGCATGGCTGAGAGAACAGCTATTTTCTGAATGCATTGTGTCCCCCCTTATTAACGACACACCCAAAATTGAAATTCGGCTTTTGCCGGTTGCCGCATCATTTTTGGTCTCTGCTTTGCAAATGAGAATAAATAGGTAGGTACCAACAAATAGTCCGGGTAAAGATTCACTTTTTGTTTCCGTGCAGTTCTATATGTGTCATTCGTTTCGGTATCATTGAAATTTGGCAAATACCTCGGACATAAAAAAGTCCTCGGTCAAAAATCCTCGGACAGAGGCGACATTTTAAAGTTCCTACCTACTGGGCCCTGGCATTTTTGCAAGGCCCAAATGGCATTGGGCCTGGCATTTTTGGCCCTGGCATTTTTGGCCCTGGCATTTTTGGGCCTGGCATTTTAAAGTACCTATATACAGGGGCCATCTAATTTCAACAGGGCTTGGTGCAACCTTGTCGCGACTTTGGATGGCAGAGAGCGTTTGGTGCAAGAATGCTCGATTTGGGCCCTGTTTTCGCAAGAAAGAAAAATATTTTTTTTTTCTTCCAAAAGCCATCTGAACCTGCCCTAACCCAGTCCCCTTTCGGAATAAACAATGCTCGGTGGGGGCTCCGGCGTGCCATCTAAAGTTGCGGCAGTGTTTGTAAACTGGCCGCCCGGACTCGCAATTTCCGACAAATCTTTCTCTGCGCATTCTGGTGACAAAGAAAGCATTTGGCGAAAAATTGTCCATGCGCGCCAATTCGCCATGGTTTTTTTCTCAAACCACCAATTTTGAGCCTTGTGACACAAAAATTCGCAGAAATGCAGCATCAGAAATTATCGCAGTGGCTTTCAGTCCATTGCGCGCCACTGTATCTCAGAGCGACAAGCGGCGAAAAAGTGAAACACCATTTCGCGTACCTTCGCGTAGAAAAATTGTCCATGCGCGCCAATTCGCCATGGTTTTTTTCTCAAACCACCAATTTTGAGCCTTGTGACACAAAAATTCGCAGAAATGCAGCATCAGAAATTATCGCAGTGGCTTTCAGTCCATTGCGCGCCACTGTATCTCAGAGCGACAAGCGGCGAAAAAGTGAAACACCATTTCGCGTACCTTCGCGTAGATGGCGCTGAACCGAACTCCGCCTGCCTGAGAAATCCAGTGATGCCTTGGTTTAACATTGCTCCATTGGGACAGAAAAGATGCAAATGCCGTCCGCGAGAGGCGCGCATAATAAGGACAAATTTTCTCGGGGAGAATGCCTCCTATAGATGGTCCGCCCACAAAAAGTTGATTATCTCGTGAACCACATGACGGATTTTGATGAAACTTAACTGGCAGAAAGCCAGAAAATAGACGGTTTCAGGCGCATGTTGCAATCCCGAACTATTCACTGGCAAAACTTGTAAAAATCATTCGAGGAAAAAAGTGTCAAAGATAAGATGTGATCATATTCCGGGTTTCTGCCACATATTTTCAATGATTCTGCGATTTTTTCCGTTGTAACATGGTTTCATCCTGTGGAGGAGTTGTAGAGGAAGCTTTCACCTTTCCAAAAACACCAAAATCATTGCATTTTGACACCATTTGGCCATTTTATCACGGAGAACCCGAAATGAAAGTATGATTTTGGTTTCGACGCAAGGACACGCGTAAAAAATTATTGATGCACACAACTGCCAGCGTTTCCGTGAGTTTTAAGCAGAGAGTCCTCAAAATGGAATTTTTGTTTTCGTTTTGGACATTCTCCGATGAAATATGAGCGCAGGCCTGTGCTAATATACCGCAGAATCACCGACCTCCTCCGTGATGCAAGTCGCGGGATTCAATCCTCTTGAGATTTCGCTTGAGAAAAGAACTCCCAAAAAATTTCACGGCAAGCAACAGGTAAGCCGTGGAATAGTCAACCCCCTGAAATGGAAAACTCTTTCCACCTGAAAAATTCACGACAAGCAATAAGCCGCAGAATCGCCAACCCCACTGAGATTTCTGCAATATCAGCCGCGGAATAGTCAACCTCCATCAGAATTTCCTTGCTGTCAGCCATGGAATAGTCAACCCCCTGAAAATTTCACGGCAAGGAATAAAGCGCAGGATCGCCAACCTGAAATTTCCACGCCATCAGCTACGGAACAGTCAACCCCCTGGAGAATTCTTCCCCATTGCCCGTGGAATACTCAGGGAGTTGACTGTTCCACAGATGATGGCATGTGGATATCTCTGGGGGGTTGACGATTCTGCGGTTTGTTGCTTGCCGTGAAATTTTCAGGGGGTTGACTATTCCACTGCTCTCAGCGAGGAAAATCTCAGGGGGGTTGACTATTCCGCGTCTGATATCGCGGAAATCTCTGGGGTTGGCGATTCTGCAGCTTTTTGCTTGCCGTAAAATTTTCAGAGAGGAAGAGTTTTCCACGGCTAACGCCGTGGAATTCAAAGGCGGGTCGACTGTTCCACGGCTTATTGCTTGCCGTGAAATTTTCAGGGAGTTCTTTTCCACGACTGATTTCGTGGAATATTCGGGGGGTTAATTGAGATTTACACGACGGAATCAAGTACTCCGCGGCTCAAGTCCGTGAATTTGTTTGCACATTTTTTCCCCAATCCACTTCCGCAAGGGCGTCTCTGATTGGTTGTTGGGAATTCCAGCCAATTTCAACATTTAATTTTCGAAAGCAAACTTAACCTAACCTAACCTGACCTGACCTAACCCTATTGCGACCTAAGAAAGAGTTGCGAAGCGGTTGCAAACATGCCAAATGGCAAAAAAGCGATGGCAAGGCAAAAATGCCAAAATTGATGACATATCGCAATTTCAGACGACGGGATTGGCTGTTGCGATAGCGATGCTCCTGTGCGCGGAAGTTGATTGGGAAAAAATATGCGAATTTTTTTTGGGGGGAGGACATTTGACATCGCAACATGGCGTGGAATCTTCAGTCCAACAGAATTTTCAACACGTGTTGAAAATTCTGCGGGACTGAAGATTCCACGCAACACCGGCTCGGGCCTTTCGTGAAAGGAAGCGGGGTGTTTTACGGGGTGCCGCGAACACAGAAGTCAAAAACGAGCAGGCGAAACCGCAGTCTGGCTGGTCATCGGTTATGCATGTTGTGTTTTTGTTCGCGTTGCGTGATTTTGCAACCGTCGGGTCGGAACAGTCGGGAGTGTGGTGATTCGAAAATAAACGGCCAAGGAAAACAGCACAGGGATCGCTGTTTTCCCCGAAGGCTCCGGTTTTTTGTGGGAATTCGCCCCTCTACCTCATGGCCCCTGGACCCCGGATGTGAGCGGCTGCCCCCACATCCATTTCATTTGGGACTGCGCATGAAACTTCCCCCGACATCTTTTCCGGGCCCCCAAATCCCGATGGGACCGAGCGGCGGCGAGAGGCCTCATGTCTTTCAGACGGCCTGATGCGTTTCCTTGCAAAAAAACACAAAAATTTTTGCACTCGTGCAAAGCCCATTTAATCAGTTCTCAGAAGAACCAAAATTTTTAAAAATCGTCCAAAAAATCGTATAATAACTGGATCATTTTCGCACGATATTAGCGTCTCCGCTCTATTGAAGGACCTTGGCTTAGTTTCTCTGGCATCGCGGAGGAGAGACCGCAGGATAAAACTTTTCAGCGATATTTTTACCCATTCCTACAACTTCTCCATGCCATCTTGCTATGCATTGAAACCCAACCAGCGCAGAACAGACAATGGGCTTTCCTTCGCAGCTCCCTTTTGTACCTCGAATCAACTTTTCAATTCCTTTTTCCATCGCACTGTACGCGATTGGAATGCACTGCCTGCTTCCTCACCCATCATACGGAGAACGTCTGCATCCCTTGGCGTCACACCAACGTAATGCATCTTCTATCCTCCTTCCCATTTTCATTGGATCATTTTTGACTTCTCGTTTTTAACTTTTCATTGCCTGACATTGTTTTTAACTGTATTGACTCGGAACTTTGTTCCACGTCTGCTGCCATCTAAGTTTGTAGCAGTATTGTGACAATAATAATAAAAAATAATAATAATAATAATAAAAGCTCGTAAAGTTGCAGCATTTGAAAAAGGAAGCTCTCGCATGCAACCCATACAGTTTTCGAAAATTCGTCCTCATAGACAGCGCCATGCGGACGGCAGCGGAACTACAATTATTGCCAGAAGGAAGCTGTCTGTGTGAACAGATATTTTATTATCCAGTGAGATGATGGTGGAAGTCACAACACTTTCATAAGGGTGACCCTAAAATATGGAGATTTGATCCTTGATCCTATGTTATGAGGGTTGCAAACCTTTATACACGCAATAGTGAGACGATAGCAAACGGTGATGGAAGAAAAATATCTTAGCAATGTATGCGGTTGGGTGTTCAGTCAGACCTGTTGCAGACTTCTGCAGACAAAGCATCATTGATCATCGGCCTTGATTTTTGCGCATCAAATTCGCACTTTCAAGGATTTGGGTTTGGAAAATGGCAAGAATCGCTTCCGTGTCAGGCTTAACCAACTCAGACTCTAAGAAACATTGACACAGCGCACAGATCGATTAAGCGACGGGGCATCTCACCTTGAAGCACCAGCATGCACGTACCATTGTCTGCGTACCGCATTGTCTGCGTTACCGTAAAAAATGGAACGGTGCTCATCCGGAAAAGACAAATGAAGATGACTCCTTCTGCACGGCTCTTCAGAAAACGATTCATGCAAAACGTCGAACCATACGAGGGGCGTTCAATATGCTGCAGGCTTTTCACAGAAACTTTAACGTTGGTAAAACTTTACAGAGTTACTTTTACTGGTTAGGTACATTGGATGTTCCGAACCAATTTCCGGGACGTGATTTACGTTCGCCTTTCCTTTCTCTTTTGAAGCCTGACCCACCCCAATCCTCACTGCTTACTGCTTGTTGTCAACCAACTGGTTGGTGACCGCCACTATCAACCAACTGGTTGATATCCGCATACAACGACCATAACGTCCCCGAAATTCGCGAATCCACATAACATTCGCAGTTGCTGATTATACCTACACGTATTTTTCTGTGGAACTTTGATTTCCGAGGGGTCTTGTTTTCGCAAAAAAATCATGTAAAAATCCCGAAGAAATAAATTGTTGGAAAAAAATCTTAAAAAAAATCCGAAAAAAATCTGGAGAAAAAATGTTGAATAAATCTTGATAAACACCATTTTAACAATTAAAAAAGACGTTCACCATCACAACTTCACGCACTAAAATCGCACTCTCACACACACAACGTGAGTTTTAACATCGAGTCATGAACTTTTCCGGTATTATTTGTCATCCCACGGCAAACCGCAAACCTGTCGCAGGGCCCAACTCTTGATGCACGCCGTTGCACATTTTCCAGGGATTGAACTTGACGTCGTTTGTAGGGATTCCACACAGAACAAGCGTATTCCAAAATCGGAATTGGCTTCGAAAGGCGTTTTTCGGTTCAATTCAAGGAACGTCATCACAACTGCTAACAACGTGGGAGATAAAAACCAAACAACCCGCGCAGAAGAAATAACAAATTGGCATTAAAATCGCCGAAAAATCGTGAATTCGATTCCGCTAATTGAAGGACAGGGCGATGAAAGGACGCAGACAAACAAATAAGTGGGCCAATTTGGGTTCGCAAAATAAAAAAGTAAAGAAAACAAACGCAGAAAAGGTGTAAAGACTACACAAAACAAACGAATCAACAGAACAAAAGGCAAAAATCGCGGGCGAAACAAAAGACACGGCGGAAAAAAACGAGGGGCACTGGGCCCGAACCACCAACCGGAACACGAACGATGTTCCGACAGTTCCCAAAAACGCTGCAATTCCAGCATCCGGCCAAAGTGGGTTAAAACGGAATGATACAAAATGCCAATGGTAGGATACAAATTAATTTGAAACATGTAATTTTAAGAGTTTCTGCCAATCCACCACTTTGTTGTTTGTTTTTATTGAAATGAACAAACACAGTGTCAAAAATCAACTGAGTGTGAAGAAAAACAAAAAAGGTGGAAGTGCGTAACAGTGAGAAAACTGCAAAGTGGCAGTTTTGCGAAGGGACAGGGAATTAAGCGAGAAGGGCGGAGGTGTGCTTGTTACGTGACGTTGATTTTGAGGCCTGCAACAGTGGCGGATCCAGCTGTCCGCGAAGGGGGGCGCGGGGCTCCTTTGGTGCTTCGCCGGTACACGGTGTGAGGTACAGCTCCAGCGGGATTCCAAGAGCAAACGCCTCATCGAGGGAAAAATTTTCCACGGGGGCCGTTTGAGCATACCTTATGCCCTTGTTAAGGTCTTAAAAAGGACAGATGCCCTCGTCCCCTTATTGTGGGGATCCAGGATCTTGGGGATCCAACCTCCCGCGAAGGCGTCTGCGGCACAGCCCTTGGGTCCAGGGTGCCAAAAAGCCCTTTGACTGGGGGATGATTTAAGCCATTGGACAACTTTTGAGGTTTGGGGTTTATTTCGGGTGCAAAATTCTGGGGTAACAAAAAATTTGGCAAAAATCAAAATTTTTGCCGCACGAGGGGGGCGGACGTCGTCTTCATCCCCGATGGATCCACCACTTCTGCAGACGGGCTCCCCCAGAAGCCAAAGAAATTTTTGAAAAAATGTGGCGTTCATTTTGGGGCGATAATTTTGGTTCCCACACAAAAAATGGTTCGTTTCCCGGGAAGGGGGGCGGCCGCTCTCGCCCCGCCGATATTGGCCCCTGGCCCGCAGCCGATCTGGATCAACAAGCCAGCAGGTCACTTTGCTAACTCCGCTGTCAGGTGTTCCGCACGAATGACAAAGCCGAGAGATGGATTTCGTAACATCTGTTAAAATTTTCAACCATTTTATCCGAAATCGACGTCAAATTCGAATTGGATCGGAACTGACGAATTGAAAAACGAGGAGAAATTTCTTTTGTTCAACGAAGGCGGCGGAAAATTCCCCGGATTCGGGATTTCTCTGCGGAGGCAAAATGGAATTCATCCGGTCAAGACACATTCACTGCAATGTGTTGCGTGGGCCGAAATCGGGGGTGTGACTAAAACGCTACCTGCTTGTCTTGCTGGAAACCTGCGCTTGTCCTGCTGGTAATGGATAAAAAAATGTTCGATTAGTTTAGGTTATCCGAACCTAAACTAACCTCACCTAACCCTGACCAAACCCTAACCTGGCCATTACCAGCAGGACAAGCAGGTTCAGCGTTTTAGTCACTTCCCGAAATCGGCACTGATGGTCGCCCTGGCTCACCGTGGCGTCCTCGTGGGGAGATCGCAGAAGGGAAATTGGAAACCGTCGCCCATAGGGAATCACAGGGCCGCATTGCCCCCTGCCCGCTCTCAGCATCTTCTCAATACTCAATTGCGGAAAGATTTCCGCAATCGGCAATAGATTCCCTGCGAAAAAAATTTAATTTCTGTGCACAACGCTTGTTAATTTTTCATTGTTGCGTTGGATTCACCCATCTGCTGAATCATGGCTTGAGTTTAAACTGAGGGTTTTGTTTGAGTTGAGCAGCTTGCTGAGCACAAATGTGGCATCTTGTGCACAAATATCTTTGGGTTGCAGTTCGGAATACCGGCCGAGATTTCAAAAATGCTGGTCTCAACGAGTTTTCATACAAACTCAAGTCGCTTAAAAGTAGGATAGGAAGATAGGTTAGGTTTGGTTTGGTTGAAGTTTATCGCGAGCAAGGGTGACAACTCGTTCAGTCCAATGTCAGCAGATGTGTTGCTGTTGTTTAAACATGCGCCTGCCGAACGAGTGAGGGGCATTCTTCTGAGAAGAGGTGAGGATCAAAAATGGCCAAGTCCAAAATCGTCGATTTTGAGATAAGGGTACCAGTTGCTTGGTTGCATGAGGCGCCATCTCCGTGTCGTGTTTTGAATCAAATCAACCAAATCCGCAGATGTTGCAGGGCTTGCAAAACGGCGGTCAGGTGCAGAGAGCGCCAAGTCCATCATCTGTGTTGTATCAAATGCAGCCAGAAAAAAAAAACGCAAAATGGACTTGGCCATTTTTGATCCTCACCTCTTCTTCTCATGTGTGATCCTATCCGGGTTGGGTTACTGGGTTGAATATGTCTGTCAACGCCTTGCGGCCGCAGGTGAGATGGCGGACACTTGAAATGAAAAAATCTAAAGTCCACCTTGGTTTGTTTGCCGCAATGTTCAATATAAAATTGAATATGGGTTGTGGCTACTCATTTTTTGTGTTGCCACAACAAATTTTTCTGTGAAGTGATGTCCAAACTGCGAGAGTAAGGGCCCCAATCGAGTGTTCTTGCACAAAACGCCATCTGCCATCAAGCTTGGACCTCAGCCCGTTCCCGCGGTTTTTACAAAGCCCTTGCCGCGACTTTGGATGCGGCGGATGGCGTTTTGTGCAAGAATGCTCGATTGGAGCCCTGACTCGTAAAAAATAATTTTTTTCGAACATAAAGCTATCTGAACCTGACCTGACCCTGTCCCATCTCGGAAAGAACAATGCTCGGTGGTCTGCCATCTCGCGGCAGGGTTTTTAAACTGGCAGCCCGGCATGCAGCCAACTGCACGCCAACCTGCCTGCTGTTATAACACAGGACCGAAAATTTGAATGACGCGTCTCTGGAAGCAAAATTTAAAGAAAACAACCTGCAGATCAAAATCAGTCTTCGTTTCAGAACGCGACCCATTGGTCCGGTTCTTAAGACATGACTTGGCTGAGACTAGGCTTGAGTCATTGCTGTTTCGTTGATTGTTGGGAAGGCAACGCATGGCCCATGCGTTGCCTTCCCAACAATCAACAAAACAGCAATGACTCAAGCCTGGTCTCAGCCAAGTCGTCTTAAAGAACCGGACCATTGTCATCGCGCTTTATCCAAAATTTTGTACCACGAAACTTCCAAAACTTACAACTTAAAATTACCCCGATAGATGGCGCCACGTGTCTATCCGTGAAAACAAATGTTTACAATAACAATTCCTGGGTTTGCGAACAACGATTTGGAGGGATTTCCATGAAGCGGGTACTTTCAAGTTTGAATGGAACTAATGCCAGAAATTCGTTCTAGTAATAGGTACCTTCTGGCTGCTGTCACCAAACCAAAGTGTAAGTTTGAGTTTTGAAAAGGGAGCTGGTATTTGCACCAATATTTGCCTTCAACGTTTGCATATCTTATTCAAATGACTGTCAAGAAATCTTTGGCCTGAGGGATGGAAAACAATCCCTTGGTTTGTGCCCAAATTGAAGGAATTTATCGAGTGGCTACCAATATTTTGAAAAGGGCAGAAAGTTTTGAAAAAGGCCATGGAATCTTGATTAAATCCGTTCCGAGACGACAAAAAACAAGAGAGGAACAGTTTGTCCATTCCAGTCTCATTCGAACAGACATCACAGACAGGTCGAAACTCCCCACAAAAGGGAGAAACAAGACGGCAATATTCTGATTGCCACGTTGGCGCAGTCGGGAGAGCGCGAGACACATGATCCTAAGGCTGAAACTGTTCATAGGTTCGAATCCCAGTGGAGACAAGAATTTTTCAGTTCGATTCGCCAGAGTTACTCCGTTCCCGGAGAGATGGAAAATTTCCAACGGTGTCGCGCAAAAATGCATGGGGGAGATGGGAAGTACCCATACATGCGCTTTTAACTGTTGCCTCCAAAGCTTTTCCTTCGTTTCACTCTCAAGCAGGCGGTAGAAATTAAAGTGCCAGATTGTAACTGAGCTTTCTGGAGATGTCAAATTTTGACCCTG